>CM037863.1:0-81396 GCA_021292105.1 Anadara kagoshimensis | reverse complement strand
TAATCTCTTAAGACAATAAAAATAATTATAAATGATTAATTCAGTCAAATAAGAAAAAAGTATATATTTTAATATATTTTGTACTCGTCCCCTGAAATCTTTAACGAAATTGAAAACGATTTAATATCAATGTCGAAAAATCACAAATACATATGTCTACTTGGTGACTTTAACAGTCGAACTGCTTGTGCAGACGAATTGTATGTTAACACTTTTAACCACACACATGGTCTAATAGTAAAATAGCCGATACTTCCTTTTTTAGTGATCTTGGTATCCCCATAAATAGGTCAAGCATGGACATTAAGAAAAACAATTACGGTAAACTATTTTTAGAAATGTGTAAAAACCAGAACCTATTTATTTTTAATGGGCGTATAGGTAATGATAAAAATATTGGTAGATGCACGTCTAAAGAAAAAAGTGTAGTTGATTATTGTACAGGTACTAAAAATATGTTTAAACTAGTAAATAACATTTGTGTTATGGAATTTTCAAAATTTTACTCCGATGCACATAACCCTGTACAGTTATGGTTAAAAGATGTTGCTTCTACACTCAGTGTTAATAACTCGAAAGGTAATAATTGTAATACCCAGCATTTTATAAAATGGGATAATAAAAAAGCCAATGATTTTAAGTATAATATTAATATTGATTCTGTAAATACTTTGTATAATATGTTAGATTATTTAAGTTTTGAAGATGTTGATTCCTCAATTATTGATGAGGTTGTAGGTGATATTAATAACATTTTTCTAGTTTCTGCAAAAACAACATTTGGTACTTTTTCAAGCAGTAGTAAAGTTAAATCTGTAAACAAACCCTGGTTTATCAGAGAATGTGACTCTGCTAGAACCAACTACAGGAGAGCAAAGAGGTTATACAAGAAATATGGTTCCGAAATTTTTAAATCTGACCTTCGCAAAAAAAGAGCATGAGTATAAAAAACAATGGATAAGTGTATAAACTCGTATAGAAAGGAAATGAAACGAAAACTTATAGGGCTACGCTCTAGTAATCCAAGTGAATACTGGAAAATTTTAAATAAAAACACTAGTAACAAGTCATCCCCAATATCAGTAGATGCATTGTTTGATTTTTTTAGAGACTTAAATGCAGTGACAAATGTTATTGATGAAAGTGATGAGTAAAAAAGAGCATGAGTATAAAAAACAATGGATAAGTGTATAAACTCGTATAGAAAGGAAATGAAACGAAAACTTATGGGGCTACGCTCTAGTAATCCAAGTGAATACTGGAAAATTTTAAATAAAAACACTAGTAACAAGTCATCCCCAATATCAGTAGATGCATTGTTTGATTTTTTTAGAGACTTAAATGCAGTGACAAATGTTATTGATGAAAGTGATTTGATGTTTGATTTTAATGATGTTAAATATGATGACAGTTGTTTAAACCAACCGATTACAAGTGAAGAAATTATGAACTGTATTAAAATGTTAAGAACACAAAAATCCCCGGGTGATGATTTAGTTATTAATGAATATATTATAAATACTGTAGATTTATTTTTACCAGTGTATGTTAAATTTTTAATGCTATTTTTGATACAGGTATTGTAATATTGTTCTGTCTGACTGGTTAAAAGGTATTATTATACCTATATATAAAAACAAAGGTGAACAGGGTAACCCAAAAATTATCGACCAATCACCTTATTAAGCTGTCTTTGTAAACTGTTTACAAGTATTATCAATACTAATAGAATCTGTCACCTGTTTGTGACCGATACCGGTTGATCTCAGTCGAGGGTGATGTGATGTAACATATATCCCAATCGAGGCTTTGCCGAGATTGGGATATTTTACATCACAGCACCCGAGACTGAGACCAACCGGTATCGGTCACAAACAAGTGATAGATTCTATTTCTCGTACCATTTAAGTGTTTATAACTGCATATACAAAACAAAACACGTACCCTCATGGGGCCTCTTGCATTCCTTTGGGCACCTAATGCATTGTACAAATCCGCCCTTTGAAAATAATCCCATCGACAACTACTCAAAATTTTAAAATATCAACGATTTGTATTCAATGCAAATATAAAAAACTTTGACAATGAAATATTTTGTATAAAAAGTAAAATAAAACACATATGTGAAAAATAAATAAAGAAACGCTTTGTTTTGATGACGTCAAGCGCAATGATCGGATACGTCATCCTGATTGTTCAATTGCCGCGTGAGGCAGTACCAGACAAACTGGACAAGACAGAAAAATCTAGCACTGGTGTGCGCGTGAGATTTTTCTGTCCGAGGTACGAGAAAAGGTTATCTGTTTTCTCCGAAAATACACATTTGTTGAATGAAAACCAATCAGGTTTTAGAAAGGGCTATTGTACTATTGATAATATCTTTGTATTACATCATCTTTCTGAAATATTACGCCTGTCGGGAAAAAAGTTATTTGTGTTTTATAGATTTTGAAAAGGCTTTTGACAATGTGTGGCGCCCAGCATTATGGTCTAAATTAATTAGAAATAATATTGTTGGAAAATGTTTAAGAGTTATACACAATCTTTATCAAGAGATCAAGTCAAGAATAGACTTAAATAATTGTAGTTCTCAATTTTTTTATTGTAATATCGGTGTCCGTCAAGGAGATAGCCTTTCTCCACTTTTATTTTCCATATGTTTAAATGATCTAGAATTATTTTGTCAGAAAAAAAAGTGAAAGGTTTAAGTACTGTATCGCAAGAGTTTGAAAAAAAAGTGCTCTAAACTATGTTAAATTACTTTGTTTGTTATATGCAGATGATACTGTTTTGCTAGCAGAATCGCAAGATCTACAACTCACGATAGATACCTTCTCACAATACTGTTACAACTGGAAACTAAATGTTAACATCAGTCTGAAAACAAAACTACTTGTATTCTAAAGGTAGAATTTCAAATAAACTCAATTTATTTTTAGAGGTATCAAACTAGATGTAGTTAAAATTTATTTTTTAGAGGTATCAAACTAGATGTACTTGATGAATTCTCTTATCTTGGTCTAATTTATCACGTTATGATACTTTTAATAAAGCAAAGACAGATCTTGTTCAAAGAGCACAAAAGGCTATGTTTGGTGTACTTAAAAAAATTAGAATATATAATCTATCCATTGATTGTCAATTAGATCTTTTTGATAAAATTGTTAAACCAACACTATTATATGGTTGTGAGTTATGGGGTTTTAGCAAGTTAGACATTATTGAACAATTGCATCTAAAATTTTGTAAACATGTGTTATGTGTTAACGAATATACACCGAATAATATGGCATATGGTGAACTTGGAAGAACACCACTCTCTATTGATGTTAAAACTAGAGTTATCACTTATTGGGCTAAAATTGTATGGGCACATAACAGTAAACTAACAAAGAATATTTATAATTTAATTTACTATCATTTCCCTTGGTTAAACTATGTTAAGAGTATTTTAGAAGAATGTGGATTAAATCAGATTTGGCTTACACATAATTTTACAGTGTAAAATGGTTAAAATGTCATGTTAAACCAATTTTATATGATCAATTTTTACAAAAATGGTACAGTGATTTACAGAACTCCCCACTATGTATTAATTATAGATTATACAAGAGTACTTTAGATTTAGAGCCATATTTGTTAAATTTAACATGTAAAAATGCAAAACTGTTTTGTAGATATAGATTGAATAATGTAAAAATTCCTATTAATTTTGGTAGATATACAAATTTCCTAGAAATGAAAGAATATGTTATTTATGTGATTCAAAGGAAATAGGAGATGAGTTTCATTATATATTTAACTGCACTGCATTTGTTTCTGAAAGACGAATATACATTCCAAAAGATCTCAGAGTTCCGAACATTTTCTCCATGCAAAAACTTTTTAATCATAAAGATACTTTGATACTATCAAGACTTTGTAAATTTATATCTGTAATTGTAAACAGGGTCACTCCTCCAGGTATGTAAACTGTCCTCTACTACATAATACTACATGATGTTATTTATTTATTATTTGTATATGTATACATTGTCTCTATACATTGTAAATATGTTTATGAGATTAATAAAGAATTTGAATTTGAATTTGAATAATTTTAAAGTTTCAAAAAATTAATTTCATTAGGCCAGTAAGTCGGTCCATCAGTAGTATATCCATCCAAATTAATCTTATTATTTGTTGGATTAATCTTATTAATTTGGTCAAATATATCTTTTCAAAATTACAGAAATAACATTTACCGGGTATCATAGAGACTTCATATCTAATGATTTATACACACACGTGTCAATCATTTTTTGCAAATTGGACGGTAAGTTCTTTTGATTACAGGCGATAAAGATCTACTTATAAACAGGATGTTTATTGATAACCTTTTAATTACTGGTATGGGAGATCCCACTTTAAGCAATATTAATTTATTGTGAATTTATAGTAATCAGAAACTACCTATTGAAGTTTGCCGTGGAAAGATTATACCAAAAAACCAAGACATCATGAATTATGTGAACTTTGTAAAAGTGATTTTATACATATTTGTTTTTTATTGCAATATGAGAAATTTTCTGATGAAAAAATGTATTCTATTGATATAAATAATACATTCTTTTTTCTAATAATGGGCCAAAATATTATTTAAAAGTTTATTTATTTATTTATTTATTTACTTATTTATTTATTTATTTTGCATTTACCAATTAAATATTTGTTAAATGAATTTGATAAGATAGTTGAACATTACCATTGGGATGGATGGGTGCACAGTGTATCATGAATAATCACATTTATTAAAATGTGTATTAGCATTTTTATTTATATTTGTATTGCGCACACATATAGTTTTTTATACAATTTGATTCATGACTGGATCAAGTTACTGTTTTTGTGTAAATTAAAAGGATAAACGTTTAATATATATCCCATCGTTTTTTTTTTTTTTTTTTTTTTTTTTTTGTTTTTTTTTTTTTTTTTGCCTAACAAACAGTATATCTTCTACTTCTAAATAACCATCTACTTTTTCTTTCTCTCAACTTGTATATTTTCCTCTTCATGTAAACATTTAAATTAATTTACTGTTTTGCTTGGAATATCTCTTAGAATCATTTTTACCGTCATCAGTTCATTTTAATCTCATAATGACCATGTCACATTGTCAGTAACCCAGTGGTCAGTTATCGATAGCTCTTGGTAACGAGGTTTATGAAATTTACCTGGAAGAGTTATTCCGCCTGAACATTATACAATATTTTTGCAGTCGCGTGATTGTAGAGTTTGTCCTATCCAGATGAATAAAAGTAACAATTAAGTAAAATGACATCTACCCCCCCCCTTTTTTTTTTACAGGTGTAGCGGGTCTTAATGCCACTTTAATGCAAAGGTTTGTAATTTTTGAACGGCTGACCTTCACTGTTTTTGTTCTGTTTCAGAAAGTAATAATTTTTAATTCTGTGTATTGAACTGGTTTTTAAACCTCAAAAATTCTTATGGCCGTAGTCAAAGTATGATGTCCCTGTATCCAAAATTACCATCGGAATATTAGACGTCGCATCGTTCCATGTTCCTTTCATTCTCAGATAGCGGGTGTTGCTAGCTAAACAGAGGGCACTTCCCGTTTCAGAGCACCCGGTCTCATTTCCTAGTGGAAGTTTTATCACGACATATCACAAGTTGATGCAACTAAGAACGCGAAAGAAAACAGATCAAGGATAAAACATCCAAACAAAACAATACAAAGAACAAATAGCAGTCATGGGAACAAATGCTGACGTCATATTTAGACAGACAGCCATATGTCATGATGACGTATGGTCTGTGACGTTCTCAGCTTGTTGTATGTATAGGTGTGTATGTGAGAGGTATAGGTGAGTGAACGAGTGTGTGAGAATATGGCAATTAGTTAATGTTTATTTTTATATATGTTAAATAAACATTTATATACTTTGTACATTAGTGTTTGTTCCCTATGACTTAGATTTACAAAAAAAAATTCATAAGCTTCCTGACTTCGAACGGGCACTTGAACATGTTCAGTGGTATTTTTATAACAATTTTTAAAGGCCGTCAACATTCCCATATATTTTACAACCAGTGGTCCAATCCATATATTCGGACACTGAAAATTAACGTCATGTGTTATTTATTTATTTACATTGTGTATTTATTTATTTATTTTTTTTTTTTTTTAATTTTTCATTTATTTATTTATTATATTGCATTTATTTATATTTATTTTATTTATTTTTTATAATATTGTTCAATTTTAAACTTTTTTATTTATTTTATTTATTTATTTATTTATTTATTATTTATTTATTTATTTATTTATTTATTTATCATTTATTTATTTATTGTTCAATTTTGAATTTATTTATTTATTATTTTATTCAATTTTACTTTATTTATTTATTTATTTTATTCATTGTATTTATTTATTTATTTTAAATTTCATTTATATATTTATCTATTGTAAAATTATTTACTTATTTATTTATTTATTTTATTCATTTATTTTTTAGGTTGTCGTCCACTTCGCTGTCCCAACTATTGTGTTACAGGATATATCGCCTTTCCAAGCAGTGCCACTAGATGTTACATGTGCCGATGCAAATGGTTCTAAAAATAAACATGGTTACAATTTTAAAATTTTTAAACATGAAAATTTGGATTTTTTTAATTTTTGTAGAATTGAGAAAATATGAACTTTAATAAAAAGAAATTATTTAAACCATAATTATATTCAGTTATATTCAGTAACCTTAATGTTTTTTCACCTATCAATACTCTACCCAAAAGATTGATTCAATTAACTATTTTACTTATATCGATACGTCACCATTTGAAGTATAGGTCAGAAATCTTGATCTTTGCAGTGCGCTGATGGTATAATGAATTTGAGTACCGTGATACGGATTGTTAAGATTTGCATCTTTCATTTCTTATAGAAGGTCCGAAAAAGCAAAAGGTCGTTGAAATACAGAGTGGTTTTCGAAAGAAAAATCACTACAACTCTTGGTCAGACCCAGTTGTGGTTCGAACCCGGACCTCCCAAACACGGAGCGAATTATCTACCAACTGAGCTCCTCCGACCTCCCAAACACGGGGCGAATTATCTACCGACTGAGCTCCTGTAGACCTCCCAAACACGGGGCGAATTATCTACCAACTGAGCTCCTGTAGACCTCCCAAACACGGGGCGAATTATCTACCAACTGAGCTCCTGTAGACCTCCCAAACACGGGGCGAATTATCTACCGACTGAGCTCCTGTAGACCTCCCAAACACGGCGCGAATTATCTACCAACTGAGCTCCTGTAGACCTCCCAAACACGGGGCGAATTATCTACCGACTGAGCTCCTGTAGACCTCCCAAACACGGGGCGAATTATCTACCAACTGAGCTCCTGTAGACCTCCCGAACACGGAGGGAATTATCTACCGACTGAGCTCCTGTAGACCTCCCAAACACGGGGCGAATTATCTACCAACTGAGCTCCTGTAGACCTCCCAAACACGGGGCGAATTATCTACCAACTGAGCTCCTGTAGACCTCCCGAACACGGGGCGAATTATCTACCAACTGAGCTCCTGTAGACCTCCCAAACACGGAGCGAATTATCTACCGACTGAGCTCCTGTAGACCTCCCAAACACGGAGCGAATTATCTACCAACTGAGCTACTGTAGACCTCCCAAACACGGGGCGAATTATCTACCAACTGAGCTCCTGTAGACCTCCCAAACACGGAGCGAATTATCTACCGACTGAGCTCCTGTAGACCTCCCAAACACGGAGCGAATTATCTACCAACTGAGCTCCTGTAGACCTCCCAAACACGGGGCGAATTATCTACCAACTTAGCTCCTGTAGACCTCCCAAACACGGAGCGAATTATCTACCAACTGAGCTCCTGTAGACCTCCCAAACACGGAGCGAATTATCTACCAACTGAGCTCCTGTAGACCTCCCAAACACGGAGCGAATTATCTACCAACTGAGCTCCTGTAGACCTCCCAAACACGGAGCGAATTATCTACCAACTGAGCTCCTGTAGACCTCCCGAACACGGGGAGAATTATCTACCGACTAAGCTCCTGTAGAGCTCCCGAACACGGAGCGAATTATCTACCAACTGAGCTCCTGTAGACCTCCCAAACACGGGGCGAATTATCTACCGACTGAGCTCCTGTAGACCTCCCAAACACGGGGCGAATTATCTACCGACTGAGCTCCTGTAGACCTCCCAAACACGGAGTGAATTATCTACCGACTGAGCTCCTGTAGACCTCCCGAACACGGGGAGAATTATCTACCGACTGAGCTCCTGTAGACCTCCCAAACACGGAGTGAATTATCTACCGACTGAGCTCCTGTAGACCTCCCGAACACGGGGCGAATTATCTACCGACTGAGCTCCTGTAGACCTCCCGAACACGGGGCGAATTATCTACCAACTGAGCTCCTGTAGACCTCCCAAACACGGAGCGAATTATCTACAGACTGAGCTCCTGTAGACCTCCCGAACACGGAGCGAATTATCTACCAACTGAGCTCCTGTAGACCTCCCGAACACGGAGCGAATTATCTACCGACTGAGCTCCTGTAGACCTCCCAAACACGGAGCGAATTATCTACCGACTGAGCTCCTGACGACCTCCCAAACACGGAGTGAATTATCTACCGACTGAGCTTCTGTAGACCTCCCAAACACGGAGTGAATTATCTACCGACTGAGCTCCTGTAGACCTCCCAAACACGGAGTGAATTATCTACCGACTGAGCTCCTGTAGACCTCCCAAACACGGAGCGAATTATCTACCGACTGAGCTCCTGTAGACCTCCCGAACACGGAGGGAATTATCTACCAACTGAGCTCCTGTAGACCTCCCAAACACGGAGCGAATTATCTACCGACTGAGCACCTGTAGACCTCCCAAACACGGAGCGAATTATCTACCGACTGAGCTCCTGTAGACCTCCCAAACACGGAGTGAATTATCTACCGACTGAGCTCCTGTAGACCTCCCAAACACGGAGCGAATTATCTACCAACTGAGCTCCTGTAGACCTCCCAAACACGGAGTGAATTATCTACCGACTGAGCTCCTGTAGAGCTCCCGAACACGGAGCGAATTATCTACCAACTGAGCTCCTGTAGACCTCCCAAACACGGAGCGAATTATCTACAGACTGAGCTCCTGTAGACCTCCCGAACACGGAGCGAATTATCTACCAACTGAGCTCCTGTAGACCTCCCGAACACGGAGCGAATTATCTACCGACTGAGCTCCTGTAGACCTCCCAAACACGGAGCGAATTATCTACCGACTGAGCTCCTGACGACCTCCCAAACACGGAGTGAATTATCTACCGACTGAGCTCCTGTAGACCTCCCAAACACGGAGTGAATTATCTACCGACTGAGCTCCTGTAGACCTCCCAAACACGGAGTGAATTATCTACCGACTGAGCTCCTGTAGACCTCCCAAACACGGAGCGAATTATCTACCGACTGAGCTCCTGTAGACCTCCCGAACACGGAGGGAATTATCTACCAACTGAGCTCCTGTAGACCTCCCAAACACGGAGCGAATTATCTACCGACTGAGCTCCTGTAGACCTCCCAAACACGGAGCGAATTATCTACCGACTGAGCTCCTGTAGACCTCCCAAACACGGAGTGAATTATCTACCGACTGAGCTCCTGTAGACCTCCCGAACACGGAGGGAATTATCTACCAACTGAGCTCCTGTAGACCTCCCAAACACGGAGCGAATTATCTACCGACTGAGCACCTGTAGACCTCCCAAACACGGAGCGAATTATCTACCGACTGAGCTCCTGTAGACCTCCCAAACACGGAGTGAATTATCTACCGACTGAGCTCCTGTAGACCTCCCAAACACGGAGCGAATTATCTACCAACTGAGCTCCTGTAGACCTCCCAAACACGGGGCGAATTATCTACCGACTGAGCTCCTGTAGACCTCCCGAACACGGGGCGAATTATGTACCAACTGAGCTCCTGTAGACCTCCCGAACACGGGGCGAATTATCTACCAACTGAGCTCCTGTAGACCTCCCAAACACGGAGCGAATTATCTACCGACTGAGCTCCTGTAGACCTCCCAAACACGGGGCGAATTATCTACCGACTGAGCTCCCGTAGACCTCCCAAACACGGAGCGAATTATCTACCAACTGAGCTCCTGTAGTGTTTTTACATGATGAGACACACTTGTCAATATAATAATATTATTATTATTATTATTATTATCATTATTATTATAAACAATAAATGATACGTGTTCTGAAGAACGTTTAACAATACATTTCGACATCACAACCATCTACACACACATACACAATATACATATATATGGAAAAGTATTCTTTTTTTTTTTTTTTTTTTTTTTTTTTTTTTTTTTTTTTGTTGTTGTTGTTGTAATTCATGTTTTTATTGGAAAAGTATTCTTTCCAAACACAACAATATTATTTCTATCAGAAACTCGTGCATTTTGTTAATGACATTTTCAGTCTTTTTTTGTTTGCAGTCCGTATGTTACTTGACAAAATAACCTACTAGCGCTAGATATTCATATGTAATATTTGAGTTGAATTTAGCTAGTTGAGTCGAGTAATGGTGTTTAACGCCCAAGTCAAGAATATTCACTCATATTGAGACGTCGCCAGCTATAGGCGAGGTGCAGAAATTTTCCCTGTGCGTTGCGCTTATGGCATTATACAGCAAGGTTCTTTATCGTGCCACCTATACCGGAACAAGAGATCTCGTTTATTTATCAACTGAAACAACCGTGACTTTCATTTTGTAATGCCGAGTGCTTGGCGATAGAACAATCACTACCCACTTTCAAGTCTTGGGTCACACCCGGTCGGGGTTCGAACCCACGACCTCCCACTTACGGAGCTAGCACTCTACCAACTGAGCTACTGCAGTGGTCTCATATGTAATTTTTGAGGTAAAGGTAGACAACCTTAACCTGTCCACTTGACCTTTCATTAGAAATGTTAATATAAGATCCAGTAGTGTCCAAGTTTGACCTGGTCGTTTGTCCTTTTATTTGAATATTAGATTGGACTGATGGGCTGTGTGATTTAGGTAAGACAGCATGTTTCATTACCATTAACATCCGGTGCCCAGTACTGATATCGTCTATCTTTAAATATCAAGTTTATGCAACCGCTAAATTGCACAATGAAAATTCAAACTAAAGGTTAAAGGACAGGTCAAACTTGACCCACATGGACATTTTCCAGTTTGAAGAAAAATTGAAAAATGGAGCTTGTAAACTTTTTAAAATAAGATTTTGAGCAGACTGCTTGATTGATTGATTGATTGATTGATTGATTGGATGTTGCTTAACGTCGCATCGGCAATTTTTCAGCAATTCGCGACGAGAACTAGTTCATTAATCTCTATGGAATAATCCATGAACAATTTCGTGTATGCATGTGAAGTGCGAGTGTGTTTTATGGTCTGCTTTGTACCAGCACGCACCCAGGGCGACTTTAAAGTGCTAGCTCACAGAGTCAGTACGCCGCAGACAAGCGTGCCACTCCCAAGTAACATTGTACTGACACTGGGTGAACCAGTAAAGGCCAACGGCAAGGAAAATTCACTTTCCCACATGTGGTCTGAGCGGGATTTGAACTCACAACGGTGAAAGACCCTGGATGTGTAGACTGACGTCTTATCCATTAGGCCATCGCGGCCTCTTAGATTTTGAGCATAGACTAACATTTTACATTAAGGTAACTTTATAATAAAATGATACAATGTTAATGTTTGTAAAATGTGGCCACAATCTCTAAATAACAAGTTTTATCAATAATGAATATGGTTTAAACCAGTAACCACTACTGTTTTTTCTAGAAATTACAAGGAAAGTTTTTGTTAATAAAAATCAAGCTTTAAAAATATTAATGATTCCAAATTATCATTAAAAAACTATTTTTATTTTTTAGATAGACGCCTGTTTCGACATTTTCTTCTTGAAAAATGTAAAATTTTTTAGTTATATCTACACCATCTTTGGATAAAGGTTTTTGTAATTGTCCATGCTCACTGTAACTTAATTTGCATATCAATACAATTTACCCTACATGCCTCTAAATCCCTAAATACACTGGTGTGATTTTACTTGAGGTTCAATGGGTTGGTAAATTTATTTCAATTTTGTGAAATGTTCAAAATTTCAATAATGTAGAGAAAAGACTGGTCATTATCATCATTAATTTATTTCCTCAATACTGAGATATATGATAATATTTACAATATGACTGTATCTCTCGTCGATGAAACATACAGAAGCAATTGTATTTCAATTCCCGTTGAAAGACAACAGGGGTCATGACCCTTGATGTGTATTAAATTTTCCCGCAATATTATACAATTATGGACTTTTTAGTGGTTGTATATGGTGTGATATTCACCGGAAAAATAAATATTGATCGAGGCGACAGCCGAGGTCAATATTTATTTTTCCGGTGAATATCACACCATATACAACCACTAAAAAGTCCATAACTTTTATTATATAATTTAGCCACTGTGACACTTCGGTTGACAATGTTTTCTCAAACCTGTGACCGGACAATCTAACTATTTTACCAATGTTAGATTTCCCTGCCCACCCTGGTTGATCACACAAAAATTATCCCGCATTAGTTAGATCAATCTGACTTTTAAGTCTGATTCTATGAAAAAATAAATGGCATTCCGGATGAGACACAATCAATTACACACTACATTGTAAATTGATAATGCCATAACGTCAACGTTCTATGAACAATCACTTGCGTACACTTAATTGATGACGTTCTAATCATTTTACGGAGAACGTCAACAAAAATCGATGACGTACATCGGATTTGATATTCACCGGAAAATCCGTGGTATATGATGTGAGATCCAATGGTCACGTGTTACCGTTTTAGCCAATCATAAAGATGGAATTTATTAATTATATAATAATACATCATATTCCGCACAGGGGTCACGTGATCATTTGAGATACGCCGATCTCGCATGGCTAAAAACCTTATAACACAGAAGCAAAAATGGAAAAAAATAGCGCCAAGGTACAAAATATTCATTAAAAGAAAGAATTGTAAATATAAGAAATGACATTCAATTAAGAATTGACTGTCATTTTTTCCTGGTTTACTCAAGTAATGAACCAGATTTTAAAACTAGCAAATCTGATGAACTGCGAAGCAGTTCATTTTAGATTTGCTAGTTTTAAAATCTGGTTCATTACTTGAGTAAACCAGGAAAAAATGACAGTCAATTCTTATATTTACAATTTATTCCTTCTTTACGAGAGCAAAATTGCAAATTCCGTTAAATGAAATAACGCCAATGTTGTGAAAAAGAATCTTTAACGGCGGACGTGACCTAGACATGGAACAGCTGTTCAGAAACGTTAAGCCCCGCCCATTTGACGTCATGTCTGGAAGAAACAATTTAATAGGTCATCAATCTTGGATATTATTTCAAACAAATTTTATTTCAGTCAATGACAAAAATTACATATTCATATTTATGGTCAAGTTACAGTTATTGAAGGTAGAGCTTGTTAAAAAACCAGACTTAATAGATGATAGAGTGCTCGACATCTGGACTTGCGGGTTGGTATTCGACTCAGGAGTGCACAGGCTCGATGATGACGCGG
The DNA here is from genome assembly GCA_021292105.1 of Anadara kagoshimensis. Taxonomy (NCBI): domain Eukaryota; kingdom Metazoa; phylum Mollusca; class Bivalvia; order Arcoida; family Arcidae; genus Anadara; species Anadara kagoshimensis. The sequence continues at coordinate 67,701 of CM037863.1, read as the reverse complement.
GTATCAGACTGAAGTGGTTGTCAGTTGGAATGGATGTTACTTCATTACCAGATGCCGTTGCTGACAAAATGGAGCTTAACACGTGCTTTTGAGAAGTGGAGCAGTCACGAGAGTATGACCTGACAGATGCTTCATTTCTGTGGCCAGACATATACATAATTTGGCGGGTTTCTATACCGGCATCACTCATCGCCTGGATAGTAGTTGCACGAAGACAATGTGCTGTGTACCGCTTTAAACAACCAGCTAGTTTACACAAGTCTGGAAGGAAGTTTGTGAATGTGGTTTTTCCAAGTGGAGATTTTGTGTACCAAGTGTCACATAAATTTGGATATTCTTTAGCTTGCGTCGATATTTTGTTGAACAGATGCGAGGCATTCTCGTCAGTTTTATTTATGAAGAATTTCAGCAGCTTTATGGGACATGTTTCTGTACCAGTGGCGTACATACGTTTATCGGGATTTGCCTCATCGGAATTAATACCACCCTGATAATTTTTTTGCCTTGTTTCATGTGTCAACGTTGCAAATTCATGACCATTCTCATCTGTTTGAAATTGAAATGCGTTTCTTGTTAACTGATGGTGCCACTCCAAACCACGTGTCACAAAATGGATAGAGAGAATGTACCAAACACACAGCCGGAGGGCAATTGGATCAGTATACTCTTTAGACGAATACTAGTCAACTCGTTCCAATTCCAACTCGTTCCAACTGATTTTTGCCAACTCGTTCCACTTTTTACTACCAACTCGTTCCAACTGAATTACCAACTCGTTCCAACTTTTTTGACAACTCGTTCCAACTACCAACTCGTACCAAATTTCTCAATTAAACTGATTAGATCGACAGACGTATTTATTTTATTTTAATAGATAAATATTCCCAATAGTTTCCTGTATGTCAAGTGATGAGCACACTTTAAACCGGACGTACTAAGAATTAACACTGAATAAATCATATAACAGATAAATAAATAATATTATGTATTGTGATCACAATTAATTGTTATGTCTTTGTTTATCAAGACTGTCGGAACTATTAGGTAGATCGGCTCCATAAACAGATTGAACGGATAGTAGAATTTTAGTTTCGCAAATAAACCCTTTACTTGTTTTGTAAACATTAGTGTGCGATTGAAAAATTACTCAAAGGTTGTTTTTCCTCTTTTTACCGACAAGTGAGCGTGAAAAATACATGAAAATGGTTAAAAACACAATTAAAGTATTCTTAAACAAGATCAAACTAATCTACGAAAACTACTCACGATAACAGTCAAAAACAACAACAAACCAATCAGAATAAATAAAATAATAAATACAATAAGAAAAGAAATGAAGAAAGATACAAAAGAAAAGAAAAAGAAGAAAATATCAAGAAAAAATGTAACCAAAAAAAAAGAAATCTCTGCAATATATATTTTGGAACTTTGGACTATTATGGCTCTTGAAGAGGATACCTCAACGTGGTTAGAGCTGGGCAACGTTGTGATTAATTAAAAATTGGGATATCCTTGATTTTTAAATCGTCTTATATTAAACTAATTATTTAATTATATTAAAAGTTGTAAAATCATTAAAAATTCTTAAATTTGGAATGAGTTGGTGAAAAAGTTGGAACGAGTTGGTATTTGGAACGAGTTGGTAAAAAGGTTGGAACGAGTTGGTAATTTAGTTGGAACGAGTTGGTAATTAAAACACAGGTGTAAAAACTCTGCATAAAAAAGTGGAACGAGTTGGTAAAAAAGTAAGGTAAGCGGATATTTTTTGTAAATCATTCTTGGTTATGATCTCTTTATGTTGTGTAGGACGGGATAAACCCGTAGTAATTCTGTCTTTCAACAATCCATTCAATGTGTTATTTGTGTGTTTGAATTCTTTATCGTGCACAATGTCGATGTCTCTATTGATATCGGAAAGATGCCTATTTATTGCCGAGCGGATATTTTTAAGAGTGTTTTTGTGATACACGTCAAATTTATTGTTTTTCTCATGGGGGGTTGCTTCACAATAAAACTTTTTAAAGGCCGGGGTCTGACCTAAATATTATCCGGTGGTAGTGTAATTAGGATATGGGCAGGGCTTATCTATGTGATGTAGCTAAATATAGCACTTATACATGTGCTTTCTTATAAACAATGTACAAACATATACACTTACTACAATATTATACAGTATGATGATCCAGTGTGGTATTAATTTAAAACAATCCATGTATATAAAATGAATCCTGTGTGATGGATGCAAATACTATAACAAACTAATTAATACTAAATGAAAAAGTTAAAACTGTTAAAGTATTAATTATGATTTCAGTACAAACTGTTGATCACTCTGTTCCAGATATTTAATCTATAATTATAAGTTAATTTTTTGTAATTTTTCTTCCCTTTTTGATTTTGTGGTGCACTTGGATTTCCAGATTTCCATATTGAGGTGAATCCACGGTCTACATTTTCATTCCAGTGACAAACTGCCAAGTCAGACCTAAATTTGTACTGATCGTCACTGAATGAAATACGTTTGTCTTGAAATATATTCATAACGTTATTGAAACTTTCAACGTATGAAGTATCTTTGGCTAATATATAATCAGATGGAGAAGAATATATAGGTGATTTTTTAATTATTATTTCCAACATTTTTTTTAGCATTTTTACTGGTCAAAATTATTCTTGATGGTTCATGGGCTGCTTCAAATGTACACGGCGAAAATTCACTACATAATTTATGGTCATTTGAGTAATGATTAACAATGTTTGTCAAGGAATTTTGCAGTTTCTGTGGGTCGCCATCACATCTACGGACAGCCCAATGAATATGTGTGGCCACAGGTTCAACTTTATCAGACAATTGCTCGCTCCACTTTATGCCTTCGTCTGATTTTGCCCCTTTCGATACATTAGAAATTGACTTTTTAATTTTTTTGATTGCATGCCACAAGTCATTTTGATTAACTGTAAACCCTGTGTCACGGACAAATTTGTTAATTGACAGGTTCCTGTCATGAGAGTGCACTTTTACATCAACGTTTTTTGCATTTAAATATTGATATATTTGTTCAGTGCCAATCCTCTCATGTCTTTGGGAAACTCTGTCTTGCTGTTTTGTGACATGGGCACAGTCCAGCACCTTGTGACATTTTTCTCCTATTGCGACAACAGATGTGTCCTTGGCATTTTTTCGCCATCCATGACGCGCATCTGACATGATGTTAATACCATTCAGGTCTTCATACATCCCAATTTCATCAACCAATGCATCATCCACTGATTTGAGGTATTCTAGATTGGTGTGCTCTTTATATGCAATAAAAAACCTTTTTCTTTTTTCTTTTCCAATTATTCCCATCCCTGTGGCACTTGCAAATCGAATATAATGTACTGGAAGCATTCCACTTGACAGAAATGCATGATTTATTCTGTAGTTCACAAGATATTCGTTATTAGGAAGGTAAGGTGAAGATGACCACAGGTAAGAATGGGCTCCTTCATTAGAACATTGGAATCTGATGGCAACAACATGTCCCTTCATTGTCTTCTTTACCGTTTCAAGTCTACCGACACAAATATTTCTATGAGCCTCATATAACTGTCCTAAATTGTCAATGATGACTCAGTTGTGACAAATAAATTTTGACTGGTATCACATTTTTTAACTTGTTGATATAAACATGGAAACGTTTGTTCTTGTTCTTCAGCTTCCTCTCTATGTTGATTGTTCCATAATGTCAATAGTTCATCAATGACATCTGCATTATTTACAGGTTTTTGTAACTTAGTTGTTAGATATCCTTTTACTCTCTGTAAATTATCTTGAATTTTCTTTTTATACTCATCATTTCCAGGTATTTCAAAACGAAAATTAGGTGGTCGTTTAACAGGCATTTTGTATTTTCTTTAGTATGTTTTAAATATGCTTAGTTCAACAGCTTTTTACAGAATGAATATAATTTGCTTATTCTGCACAAAACCTATCCTTTGTTTTGGAATTTTTGGGTAAATGTCAGGAATGATAATAAACATAAGTATTTTATTAAAAAAAGAAAGAAAAATCTTACGAAGTAAATGATAGTATAATCCTTTAATAGTTTACCAATTTAATGTGGATGCAATATATTATCAATAGATAATATAATTAATTATTATTTTTACAATTACCTTCATAATGCCCCACTTTCTCTTTTCAAAAACATCCAAACCCTATCAACAACTCATTAATCATTTGGGGATAGGTCCCCCTGTAACATTAGATGGTCATGTCATATCAACCTCAGCATCAGTACATAGGCGGTCATTGTTACTTATACATGTGTGCATTAATATAATTGTCAAGATCTTGAGAAGTTTGTTAAAAATAATTTTTATTTTGGAAAATGGCTACAGCAGAAAATACACAAAATGTTTTGTTAGAAGTTACTGAGGTTCAATTGGAAACAATTAGAGCCATGTTTTCACATCATAATTGGGATTTAATTGAACATGAAATTTCACAAAATGGCGGGAGACATGAGAGAAATGATGAAGCTTGTAGTACATCCATTTGTGATAAATCAACACAAACAGATGATCTGGAGTCGTTAGATGAAATAGTTGAACCATACCATATAAAACAAGATCAAAATAGGGAAGAATGTAGGTATTGCTTATGTAAGCCTTGCGTAACAGATGAACACATAGACAGTGGTGGTGGATTACTGAACCAGAACCACCTCATCTGCGAAATTCCAAGCTCCGAAAAGACAAATACAAGAGATTCTGGACAATGATGTGCCATCGCGGAGCTTGGACAGATGAAAGATATCTGAGAAAAAAGAGGAAGCAATGCAGTTGGGAGGGGCAAGGCAGCGTTTTGAATGGGTGAAAAGAGACATTCTTCCCAAATGTGTATTAAGTTTGGTCAGGGCCTGGTATCCTAATCCTCCAAGTGTACCATATATGGGACATCTTTGGGAATAAATTGCAATGGAACTTCAAATATAACGGACTACTTTATCATTATTATTTTATTAATTTGGAGGGAAATTTTTGCGCCAAAAACACACTCAGCAAATTATATAAGTTAACGTAAAATTAATTCATAAAAATTCTATAGGCGTGATCAAACAATTTTTAACATATAACATGACTGTTATAACTAAGGATTTTTAATGGATTTATGATATTAATAAAACAGACGAGGATATCGAAGGTAAGCCAGCAGATCTAAATATTTAGCATGTATCACATGGTGTATTCTACTTCCTGTGTAAACATAAACAATAACACACCTCCAATGTCAATCAATTGTCATTTTATGTATAAAATTCTCCTGCTTCAGAAATTTAAAGGCCGGGGTCTGGGTATAATAGAGACCAATCAGGAAAATGGTGGAAGATTTAAATTTTCTGGCAACTTTCAGATTACAGTGTATATTTTGAAAATTGTATCAAAATAGACTGTTATTTATGAACAAAATTTGTCATGCTAATAATGTTTATATCATAGAATGCATATCCCAATTTAATAATTTAAAAAAAAAATTATTTCTCTCAAAATTAGGGTTTAAAGGCCGGGTCTGACCTAAATATTATCCGGTGGTAGTGTAATTAGGATATGGGCAGGGCTTATCTATGTGATGTAGCTAAATATAGCACTTATACATGTGCTTTCTTATAAACAATGTACAAACATATACACTTACTACAATATTATACAGTATGATGATCCAGTGTGGTATTAATTTAAAACAATCCATGTATATAAAATGAATCCTGTGTGATGGATGCAAATACTATAACAAACTAATTAATACTAAATGAAAAAGTTAAAACTGTTAAAGTATTAATTATGATTTCAGTACAAACTGTTGATCACTCTGTTCCAGATATTTAATCTATAATTATAAGTTAATTTTTTGTAATTTTTCTTCCCTTTTTGATTTTGTGGTGCACTTGGATTTCCAGATTTCCATATTGAGGTGAATCCACGGTCTACATTTTCATTCCAGTGACAAACTGCCAAGTCAGACCTAAATTTGTACTGATCGTCACTGAATGAAATACGTTTGTCTTGAAATATATTCATAACGTTATTGAAACTTTCAACGTATGAAGTATCTTTGGCTAATATATAATCAGATGGAGAAGAATATATAGGTGATTTTTTAATTATTATTTCCAACATTTTTTTAGCATTTTTACTGGTCAAAATTATTCTTGATGGTTCATGGGCTGCTTCAAATGTACACGGCGAAAATTCACTACATAATTTATGGTCATTTGAGTAATGATTAACAATGTTTGTCAAGGAATTTTGCAGTTTCTGTGGGTCGCCATCACATCTACGGACAGCCCAATGAATATGTGTGGCCACAGGTTCAACTTTATCAGACAATTGCTCGCTCCACTTTATGCCTTCGTCTGATTTTGCCCCTTTCGATACATTAGAAATTGACTTTTTAATTTTTTGATTGCATGCCACAAGTCATTTTGATTAACTGTAAACCCTGTGTCACGGACAAATTTGTTAATTGACAGGTTCCTGTCATGAGAGTGCACTTTTACATCAACGTTTTTTGCATTTAAATATTGATATATTTGTTCAGTGCCAATCCTCTCATGTCTTTGGGAAACTCTGTCTTGCTGTTTTGTGACATGGGCACAGTCCAGCACCTTGTGACATTTTTTCCTATTGCGACAACAGATGTGTCCTTGGCATTTTTTCGCCATCCATGACGCGCATCTGACATGATGTTAATACCATTCAGGTCTTCATACATCCCAATTTCATCAACCAATGCATCATCCACTGATTTGAGGTATTCTAGATTGGTGTGCTCTTTATATGCAATAAAAAACCTTTTTCTTTTTTCTTTTCCAATTATTCCCATCCCTGTGGCACTTGCAAATCGAATATAATGTACTGGAAGCATTCCACTTGACAGAAATGCATGATTTATTCTGTAGTTCACAAGATATTCGTTATTAGGAAGGTAAGGTGAAGATGACCACAGGTAAGAATGGGCTCCTTCATTAGAACATTGGAATCTGATGGCAACAACATGTCCCTTCATTGTCTTCTTTACCGTTTCGTCTACCGACACAAATATTTCTATGAGCCTCATATAACTGTCCTAAAATTGTCAATGATGACTCAGTTGTGACAAATAAATTTTGACTGGTATCACATTTTTAACTTGTTGATATAAACATGGAAACGTTGTTCTTGTTCTTCAGCTTCCTCTCTATGTTGATTGTTCCTAATGTCAATAGTTCATCAATGACATCTGCATTATTTACAGGTTTTGTAACTTAGTTGTTAGATATCCTTTTACTCTCTGTAAATTATCTTGAATTTTCTTTTTATACTCATCATTTCCAGGTATTTCAAACGAAAATTAGGTGGTCGTTTAACAGGCATTTTGTATTTTCTTTAGTATGTTTTAAATATGCTTAGTTCAACAGCTTTTTACAGAATGAATATAAATTTGCTTATTCTGCACAAAACCCTATCCTTTGTTTTGGAATTTTTGGGTAAATGTCAGGAATGATAATAAACATAAGTATTTTATTAAAAAAGAAAGAAAAATCTTACGAAGTAAATGATAGTATAATCCTTTAATAGTTTACCAATTTAATGTGGATGCAATATATTATCAATAGATAATATAATTAATTATTATTTTTACAATTACCTTCATAATGCCCCACTTTCTCTTTTCAAAAACATCCAAACCCTATCAACAACTCATTAATCATTTGGGGATAGGTCCCCCTGTAACATTAGATGGTCATGTCATATCAACCTCAGCATCAGTACATAGGCGGTCATTGTTACTTATACATGTGTGCATTAATATAATTGTCAAGATCTTGAGAAGTTTGTTAAAAATAATTTTTATTTTGGAAAATGGCTACAGCAGAAAATACACAAAATGTTTTGTTAGAAGTTACTGAGGTTCAATTGGAAACAATTAGAGCCATGTTTTCACATCATAATTGGGATTTAATTGAACATGAAATTTCACAAAATGGCGGGAGACATGAGAGAAATGATGAAGCTTGTAGTACATCCATTTGTGATAAATCAACACAAACAGATGATCTGGAGTCGTTAGATGAAATAGTTGAACCATACCATATAAAACAAGATCAAAATAGGGAAGAATGTAGGTATTGCTTATGTAAGCCTTGCGTAACAGATGAACAACATAGACAGTGGTGGTGGATTACTGAACCAGAACCACCTCATCTGCGAAATTCCAAGCTCCGAAAAGACAAATACAAGAGATTCTGGACAATGATGTGCCATCGCGGAGCTTGGACAGATGAAAGATATCTGAGAAAAAAAGAGGAAGCAATGCAGTTGGGAGGGGCAAGGCAGCGTTTTGAATGGGTGAAAAGAGACATTCTTCCCAAATGTGTATTAAGTTTGGTCAGGGCCTGGTATCCTAATCCTCCAAGTGTACCATATATGGGACATCTTTGGGAATAAATTGCAATGGAACTTCAAATATAACGGACTACTTTATCATTATTATTTTATTAATTTGGAGGGAAATTTTTGCGCCAAAAACACACTCAGCAAATTATATAAGTTAACGTAAAATTAATTCATAAAAATTCTATAGGCGTGATCAAACAATTTTTAACATATAACATGACTGTTATAACTAAGGATTTTTAATGGATTTATGATATTAATAAAACAGACGAGGATATAGAAGGTAAGCCAGCAGATCTAAATATTTAGCATGTATCACATGGTGTATTCTACTTCCTGTGTAAACATAAACAAAATAACACACACCTCCAATGTCAATCAATTGTCATTTTATGTATAAAATTCTCCTGCTTCAGAAATTTAAACCCTAATTTTGAGAGAAATAATTTTTTTTTTAAATTATTAAATTGGGATATGCATTCTATGATATAAACATTATTAGCATGACAAATTTTTCATAAATAACAGTCTATTTTGATACAATTTTCAAAATATACACTGTAATCTGAAAGTTGCCAGAAAATTTAAATCTTCCACCATTTTCCTGATTGGTCTCTATTTATACCCAGACCCCGGCCTTTAAGTTTCTCTGCCAGTTCATTTGGAGGTACAATTGTCAGATCCAGTGGATATCCATAATTTTCAATGTGCCAATCTGTAAAGAAAAAGAGGAAATGAGTGCTACCTATGATGGAAATGATTTGACAGGTTAGTTTCATAAAAAAATAGCTGCATTTCATTGACCTTGTTGCGTAGCATAAATTTCAACGAAAGACTGCAACACTCATTCAATTTTATTTTTTAACAGGATAATGATAATTTTTGTCGTTTTTTCCCCACTAGCTTTTTTTTTAAAAATTATTTTCCCACTAATTTATTTTATTTATTATTTTCCCACCTAGATCTATTTTTGTATTGGATATTTATTTATTTATTTATTCATTTATTTATTTGATAGACTGAAAATTTTTGTATTCTTCACCTTGTAATATTTTTGTTCCCCATCTGGTGTTTTTCTTCGTTGCTGTACTTTGGTTCATTCCCTCAAGTTCTTTAATCTTTTCAGCGGTTACCACTTTAAACCTCTTTTTTGGTGGCTCTACGGATGTTTGTATGGCTGGCAGTTCCGGGGGTGGTAGATTAGGATCATCCGACTTTAGCAAATCTGTAACCATTTCATGATTTGACATCGCAGAACTTGCAGAAAAATCTGGACCTGTTTCTACCATTAACGCATCAAAATCAGGGTCTGTGAAATTTAGTAAATCCTGTAGAAATTCATCTGATGTTTCGAGTATATAAAGTTTCCATAACAATCGGACTCCATGATGGATAGACAGAATGAAATATTTGCAGACGACAAATCTGGTATATTTTAATTCTTACAATGTTTTTAAAACATAAGTCAACACAATAACAATATTTTTATTCATCTTTTATTTTTTTTAAAAATATTTATTTTGCTATATCGTGTAAAAACTTGAAAAAAGAAGGAAATATCGAAGTCTGTACGTGGTTTTGTGAGATAAAAACAGATAGCTAAAAATAGGTCAGTTAGGGAAAAACCAGAATTGGTATTCATGCGCGATGTGAAATCCCGATGTTTATTCGAATCTTGACAAAAAAAATCAAACTGGGTTCAACGTAGAAATTATTTTTTTATTGTAAATATAATGAAAGGCTTCCCCCTTCATCGAATTTGGCACGCACCACACTATCTTTCATTACCCCTTGAAATACCATGATCAGAATGTCATTTCTTAAATATTATTTATAAATTAAAAAGATATATAGCTTCATTAACAATAAGTATAAAGACTTATACAAGTATGCGCCAGTGAATAGGAAAACACATCACAGGAACACAATATTCTTTTTGTGGTTATTGCAACATGTGCGAACAAGGCGACAACATCGAAAAAGAAGGGAGATAACTCCTGTTCTCTGACCATAAGGTCTCATTAAACACTTCGGCTTTTCCCATAGGGTCCCATGTTAAATTACCCAACTTTGTGACGCCATTGTAAGTTTCTGTACGTAATAGGTACATTAAATTATACACCATTTGAAAGGGAATTAAAACACTTCAATAATCAGTTGTAAAAACGGTACAATTACCGTTGATTTTTTTCGCTGGGATTATATGCATACCACATGAAAAACACGTATTCACGGCTTGTGTTTATTGGAACCTTAGCCGGATGCTGTCCACCTATTTACTTCCGCTTATACAAGTGTATCTTACGCAGTTTCTCAATTTTTTAATTGCACAGTTATTCTGTGTATCTTCTACTTTCCAATGATATATTGTTTATCCCAATAACATGTGTGTACCCGATATTATCAGCCATACTCCTTATTATTAGTATTTTAATGTCTTAGAGGTACTATTTGGAACCAGGGCCAATTGACCTTTTGTGACCTGGAAGTGTTTAATGAGACCTAATTAATAAAGGGAAATAACTACCAACAATAATTAATATAGTGGCGCTAAGTAAAACAAAAGAATTATAATCAGATAAATAAGCTAGGTGGTAAGTCTGTGGTACACTGCAGAGACTCTTCTGGCTAAACTAAAAAGACATATGTCATATTATAAATTTTTGAATTTTCTGAATGAAATATTCAAAAGTTTATAATATGACTAGTTGTCATATAAATTTTTGAATATTTTATTCAGAAATTCAAAAATTTATAATATGACACATATAAAGGAATTCCTTCCAAGTTACATCGTCTCTAAAACAATCTAGCGGTTTACCAAGTAAAACTATGTTTTGATTGTATTTACATAATTCGTTCAAATCTAAGTTAACCTGGATACCAAAAACGTCAGTAATGCCAGACCAAAATTCGTCTCTTAGTATTGAAACGCTGGGACATGAGTAATATGTTGTAGTTTGTAAAATACTTGATTACATAATGTGCATGACTGGATAGTGCTGTCTGGAACAAGTGTCCACAGTTTAGCAATAAATAAAGTTTAATGATTAAAAATATATATTAGTAAGGTCAATGCTTTTTGAATAAATATATCAGGTATTTTTATTAACAAATTTAACATTTAATTTTTTTATAGAATTTTCTTTGTGACAACAATTTCTGGAAAGATAGTAGGGCTCTTTGTTACAAAATCTTACACATAAAGTTCTCTGCTCAGTATCCAGAACAATATCGGTCCTTTTTATACAAACATGCTATTAAATGCTTCAAGTGAAAGATAGTTTCAAAAAAGTTCGCATACAGTCAAACCTGTCTGTAAAGGCCACCCAAGGGAACCAGTGAAAGTGGTATTTATGGGCAGGTGATCTTTATATACAGGTTCAAATAATATGAATAAAGAACAACTGAGATAAAATTCTACAGGTCTTTTAAACAGGTGGCTGTTATATAGAGGTGACCTTTAAGGCAGGTTTGACTGTATATTGTGTTTAAATGACTTTCAATATGTTTCGGTGTTTAGATAATAAATCACACAGATTCGCAGATGAAGTTTTCCGAACTAAGACAATCTCCGGCATACATAACGCCTGTTTTACTCATCATTCCACACGTGTAACCCTCGTTGTAACTCCAGGAAGTATGGCTACTGTTATCAAACCACATCCACTGTGTTTCCAGCGCACTGTATTCCAATCCAATCCAAAAATATGAGCTAAATGCTGTATTATCATCTAAAATTGTTTGAACAAAAACAAAATTTGTTTAAATCTAGGGAAAATGTTGTTGACCTAAGCCAACACACAAAAGAACACCACAAAATAACGCAAGGTAAGGACAGAAACAATAAAGAAGGCAACAGAAACACAAATCAAACATATATATCTGAGTAAGTTATAAAATTCATGACTCCAGACGGGCACATTTGTGTTACATTATTGATTCATGATCCCACTTGTTAAACAACCGGTTAATAAATACATCCATTTAAATATTTAAAAAATAGGTATTATCGACCGCCTCAATGGCGCAGTGGTAGCGTCCGTCCGAGAGCAGAAGGTCGTGGGTTCGAACCCCAGTCGGGTCATAAAAAAAATCAAAATTTAAAAAACTGCTTCCTCGCATGTGATTCGACTGGTACACCCGGTGCCAATCATTATCCGTAAAACAAAATAACCATATACCATCGAATACAGCTAGGACAAACCTAGAGTCTGAATGCCGATTTGTTTTCTCCGGGCACTCCGATTACCTCAACCATTCCTCAACTAACCTCCTCGATTAACACGTGTAAAAACACTCAGATATAAATTCAATTCATCACACCACTCCATTACTCCGCTACTTACCAATCCGCTACCAATTAGCCAGGTCACAACCATAGCTCAGTTTGTAAAGTGCTCCCTCCGTATGCGGGAGATCGTTGGTTTGAACATGGGTCGGGTCTGACCAAGACTTAAATAGGTAGCGGTTGTTCTTTTGCAAAGCACTCGGCATTTAGAAATGAAAATCACGGAGTCCTTCGGAAGAGACCGATCCCCGGTGTCACGGTAGACGTGGCACATATATATATATATAAAGACGCCTTGCACATTGCCCTGGACGCTTTGCAAAGGTCAAAATTTCTGTCACTTCACATAAAGCTGGTGACTTCTCGATATAAGTGAAATATTCTTGACTGGGACGTAAACAACATTGAATCAATCAGCCTAACACTTATTACATCTTACACTTACAAAAACAGGAGATGTAGTCTGCCATAAGCTGAGCCACTGTCTTATTTCGCAGAACAATAAGTCTCGAATTTTCTGATTGGCAGAAAGATTTAGCCTGTGGTTGCGATTTTCTGTATTTTAGGGTATAAACTTTAAAGCATGGTCGATTGATCAAGGTTGCATCTATCTTTATATAACTGGACTTATCACATTCTGTTAAATATACAAAAAATATACAACAAATTCTAGGAAATTTTCATCACCATAGCAAAAACAATATACATAATATTCAAATTTATATTAAAAAAACCTCGTTTGAAATAAAAACATACCTTTCCACGTCCAAACCACAACACAAATTAAATTTAAGTAAAATGTGTATTACCTTAAACTTAAACACGGGGGACAGATACCTTAACTATTTATGTTTGCGGCTCTGTGGACGGGTACCTTACCCATTTAATTTTGCGGCTCTGTGGACGGATACCTTACCCATATAAGTTTGTGGCTCTTTGAACGGCTACCTTAAGCATTTAAGTTTGCGGCTCTGTGGACGGATACCTTAAGCATTAAAGTTTGCGGCGCTGTACAAGTGTACCTTAGCCATTAAAGTTTGCGGCACTGTGGACGGGTACCTTAACCATTTAAGTATGCGGCACTGAGGACAGGTACCTTAACCATTTAAGTAAGTTTAAAGCACTGTGGATGGGTACCTTAACCATTTAAGTTTGCGGCTGTGGACGGATACCTTAAGCATTTAAGTTTCCGGCTCTGTTAACGGGTACCTTAACCATTTAAGTTCCCGGCACTGTCGACAGGTACCTTAACCATTTACGTTTGCGGCTCTGTGGACGGACACCTTAAGTATTTAAGTTTGAGGCGATGTAGACGAGTACCTTAACCATTTAACTTTGCGGCACTGTGGATGGGTACCTTAACCATTTACGTTTGCGGGATTGTGGATGGATACTTTAACCATTTAAGTTTACGACTCTGAAGACGGATACCTTAACCATTTAAGTTTGCGGCTCTGTGGACGGGTACCTTAACCATTTAAGTTTGCGGCACTGTGGATGGGTACCTTAACCATTTACGTTTGCGGGATTGTGGATGGATACTTTAACCATTTAAGTTTACGACTCTGAAGACGGATACCTTAACCATTTAAGTTTGCGGCTCTGTGGACGGGTACCTTAACCATTTAACTTTGCGGCACTGTGGATGGGTACCTTAACCATTTACGTTTGCGGGATTGTGGATGGATACTTTAACCATTTAAGTTTACGACTCTGAAGACGGATACCTTAACCATTTAAGTTTGCGGCTCTGTGGACGGGTACCTTAACCATTTAAGTTTGCGGCACTGTGGACGGGTACCTTAACCATTTAAGTTTGCGGCACTGTAGATGGGTACCTTAACCATTTAAGTTTGCGGCACTGTAGATGGGTACCTTAACACTTTAACCATTTAAGTTTGCGACTCTGATGATGGGTACCTTAACCATTTAAGTTCCCGGCACTGTGGACATGTACCTTAACCTGTGGACGGATGACTTAACCATTTAAGTTTGAGGCTCTGTTAACGGCTACCTTAACCATTTAAGTTTGAGGCTCTGTTAACGGGTACCTTAACCCGTTAAGTTTGCGGCTCTGTGGACGGATACCTTAAGCATTTAAGTTTGCGGCTCTGTAGACGGGTACCTTAACCATTTAAGTTTGCGGCACTGTAGATGGGTACCTTAACCATTTAAGTTTGCGGCTCTGTGGATGGGTACCTTAACCATTTAAGTTCCCGGCACTGTGGACATGTACCTTAACCTGTGGACGGATGACTTAACCATTTAAGTTTGAGGCTCTGTTAACGGCTACCTTAACCATTTAAGTTTGTGGCTCTGTGGACGGATGACTTAATCATTAAAGTTTGAGGCTCTGTTAACGGCTACCTTAACCATTTAAGTTTGCGGCTCTGTTAACGGCTACCTTAACCATTTAAGTTTGCGGCTCTGTGGACGGATGACTTAATCATTAAAGTTTGAGGCTCTGATAACGGGTATCTTAATCACTTAAGTTTTCGGCTCTGTCGATGGATGACTTAACCAATTAAAGATGAGGCTCTGTTAACGGGTACCTTAACCATTTAAGTTTGCGGCTCTGTTAACGGCTACCTTAACCATTTAAGTATGCGGCTCTATAGAAGGATGACTTTATCATTAAAGTTTGGGGCTCTGATAACGGGTACCTTAACAATTTAAGTTTACGGCACTGTTAACGGCTACCTTAACCATTTAAGTATGCGGCTCTATGGAAGGATGACTTTATCATTAAAGTTTGGGGCTCTGATAACGGGTACCTCAACAATTTAAGTTTACGGCACTGTGGACGGGTACCTTAACCATTTACGTTTGCGGCACTGAGAACAGGTACCTTAAGCATTTAAGTTTGAGGCTCTGTTAACGGCTACCTTAACCATTTAATTTTGTGGCTCTGTGGACGGATGACTTAATCATTAAAGTTTTAGGCTCTGATAACGGGTATCTTAATCACTTAAGTTTTCGGCTCTGTCGATGGATGACTTAACCAATTAAAGATGAGGCTCTGTTAACGGGTACCTTAACCATTTAAGTTTGCGGCTCTATGGAAGGATGACTTTATAATTAAAGTTTGGGGCTCTGTAGACGGGTACCTTAACCATTTAAGTTTGCGGCACTGTGGACGGGTACCTTAACCATTTAAGTTTGCGGCACTGTAGATTGGTTCCTTAACCATTTAAGTTTACGGCACTGTGGACGGGTACCTTAACCATTTAAGTTTGCGGCACTGTAGACGGGTACCTTAACCATTTAAGTTTACGGCACTGTGGACGGGTACCTTAACCATTTAAGTTTGCGGCACTGAGAACAGGTACCTTAACCATTTAAGTCAGTTTAAGGCACTGTGGATGGGTACCTTAAGCATTTAAGTTTGCGGCTCTGTTAACGGGTACCTTAACCATTTAAGTTTACGGCACTGTGGACGGGTACCTTAACCATTTAAGTTTGCGGCACTGTGGACGGGTACCTTAACCATTTAAGTTTGCGGCTCTGTAGACGGGTACCTTAACCATTTAAGTTTACGGCACTGTGGACGGGTACCTTAACCATTTAAATTTGCGGCACTGAGAATAGGTACCTTAACCATTTAAGTAAGTTTGCGGCACTGTGGATGGGTACCTTAAGCATTTAAGTTTGCGGCTCTGTAGACGGGTACCTTAACCATTTAAGTTTGCGGCACTGTGGACGGGTACCTTAACCATTTAAGTTTGAGGCTCTGTTAACGGCAACCTTAACCATTTAAGTTTGTGGCTCTGTTAACGGATACCTTAACCATTTAAGTTTGCGGCTCTGTGGACGGATGACTTAATCATTAAAGTTTGAGGCTCTGATAACGGGTACCTTAATCACTTAAGTGTTCGGCTCTGTGGATGGATGACTTAACCAATTAAGTTTGAGGCTCTGTTAACGGGTACCTTAACCATTTAAGTTTGCGGCGATGTTGACGGGTACCTAACCATTTAAGTTTGCGGCGCTGTAGACGGGTACCTTAACCATTTCAGTTTAAGGCTCTGTGGACGGGTACCTTAACCATTTAAGTTTGAGGCGCTGTAGACGGGTACCTTAACCATTTAAGTTTGAGGCTCTGTGGACGAATACCGGTCAGTAGTGACATGATCTGGTTATGGATCACATGATTTGTTCAGGGGGTGACATGCTGCGTGGTGACATGCTCTGGTCAGGCATGGTATGCTTCGGTCAGGAGTGACATGCTTTGGGCAGGGGGTAATTTGTTGCGTGATGGCATGCTTTGGTCAGGGGATTACATGCTCTGGTCAGGGGTGACATGCTTTAGTCAGGGAGTGGCATACTCTGGTCAGGGGTGACATAAATTGTGATTATACTTACCTAATGTGGTGAACGTACATTGGGAAGTGGTTAGAATCGATGCTTCTGAAAAAAATGTAATATGAAGACTTTAATGCCTCGCTAGAAAAAGGTAGAAACAGGTCGGTATATGTTTGTAAACTATTTTTATTTTATTTTAATTATATAAAATCAAGTTACCACAACAATGAAGCTTCTTTGTGTGTATGCACAAGCGTAAGATGATAAGACCATAGAAAAAACAGAGGGGCTTAATAATAATAATAATAATAATAATAATAATAATAATAATAAATGAAAATAAAAATACAACTTGCTGGAGTGGGCGATCTAAAACATTATCACAATAGTTTTATGGGCGTCATCACAATATTGTTGATAAGTATCCAAAATTCCAAAATTATCCTGGATATACTTAATGTGCTATAGTATTACACACGTGGCAGGTTTAGCTACCTAAAGACGAGGTGCTAACCTTACCGGATCACTCGCGATCACTTTTCTGGAAGTTCACACGTGGCGGGTTTAGCTACCTAAAGACGAGGTGCTAACCTTACCGGATCACTCGGGATCACTTTTCTAGAAGTTCACACGTGGCGGGTTTAGCTACCTAAAGACGAGGTGCTAACCTTACCGGATCACTTGGGATCACTTTTCTTGAAGTTCACACGTGGCGGGTTTAGCTAAATCCTAAAGACGAGGTGCTAACCTTACCGGATCACTCGGGAAGGTCACAAACTTACAAAATGGAGCAATCCATTTGTGGTAGTGATAATCCATTTTTTCTATTAACTATGTAACACAATTATCTTTTACCCTTTCAGAATACCCGACCTCCCTTCTCTGTTGTAAGTTACCCTTCCGGTACACCAGGCCTCATTTCCCGGGTAGAAGTTACCCTTTCGGTCTCACTTTCCGGACCAGGCTTCATTTCCAGAATGGCAGTTCACACATTAACTTAATTTGCCGGTTTTTAAAGATTTACCTTTGCTTTGCTCTTGTTACCAAATACATGTTTAATTTCACACGTGGCGGATATAGCTAGATAAACGGGGTGGGTGGTACCTACTTGCCCAGTGGAAGTTAACGTGTTTTAAAATAACTTAATTTGCTGGTTTCAACGTTGTTTTTTTTTTTACTTTCCTTTGGGATCGTGATTTGGACATTGATTGGTACAATTTTTTTTATTTGACTAATTACAATTTCACACGTCAGCTCAGTTGGAAGAGTACTCGCTCCGTAAGTGAGAGGTCGAGGGTTTGAATCCAAGTCTGACCCAAGACTTAAAAGTGAGTGGTGACTGTCCATTTGCTAAGCACTCGGTATTACGAAATGAATGCCACGGTTCTTTCGGATGGGAACTTAAAATAAACGAGGTCCCGTGTCACAATGGGCTTGGCACGATAAAAAAACCCTGCTGTATAATGCCATCAGCGCAACGCACAGGCAAAATATACACCTTCGCCTATATAGCTGGAGACGTCTCGATATAAAGGAAATATTCTTGACTGGGACGATAAACACCATTACTCAACTCAGATAATACAACATACTAGATATTTAAATTTGGGAAGATTGACATCCTTTCTCGTGTTATATTTAAAAGGATGAACCACGTTTAACACGCATTGCTGAGTAATTAATTAACCGTGGTCACAGCTATGGGCCCTTATAATTATATATTTATTTACCTCTGGTCATAGCTATTTTTACCTGATAATTAATTTTATATATTTACCTGTAGTCACTGTCGTGTCTTCAGCTACAATAAAATAGACAATAAGGATGATCTTTAATTACGAAAGCTTGTTAGTGCCACTTTGTAATCTAATTTTTTTTTCTCAAATCGTACATACGAATTGAAAAAAAAATCGTAGCTACGATTTTAAAATTGTACCTATGATTTAAATTCGTAGCTACGATTTTTTTATAATTCGTAGGTACGATTTTAAAAATCGTACCCCCCGATTTGAAAAAAAAAATCAGATTACAAAGTGGCACTAACAAGCTTTCGTATTTAATAATAAAAAAATATCAAAACAATTATAATAATGTATCAGTTTCCAAAAATATTCCTGGATATATTCACGTCTCATAGTTCCATGTTCTTTTCACTCAATTTTGATTAAACACTTGGCGAGTATAGGAGGTTCTTATGCTTCCGGAGCATCCGGCCTCACTTACTGGTGGAAGTGTTGCATTGCCATTTAAGAGTTTTTACTTTGTTTTAGGATTGTGATTTAGGTAATTGATTGGAATGTTTGATTTTGATGATTAAAACATTTTGAAACTTTAATTGTTTTATTATTATTATTATTATTATTATTAATTTAAACAATTTTATTCAATGATTTTGAAAAGGATTGGACAGAAGGCATTGCCTATATAAGTCCTCTCCTTAATCAGAGTACATAGTATAATAATATTAATTTTAAAAAAAACAAGTATCGCAAAAATATCATTCTCAACAACAACAACAACAACAATAACAAGAGGCCCATGGGCCTGATACGCTCACCTGATAACTAATGGCTAGTTGAAAGATTTAAAGAAAACATAAATACTAAACCCCAATGACTTTTTTCTTTACATCAAAATGATCATTGTATCAATACCTACAACATTCTAATATACATGCCTATACAAAAAGTTAATAGTTTTCAAAATAATTAACCATTTCAGTATTGTTTCACATCTGTGACCTTGACCTTTGAACCCATGACCTTTTTCTATACATCAAAATGATCGTTGTATCGATACCTACAACATTCTAATATACATGCCTATACAAAAAGTTTATAGTTTTCGAGATAATAAAACATTTCGGTATTGTTTCGCATATGTGATCTTGACCTTTAAACCAATAACCTTTTTCTATACATCAAAATGATTGTTGTATCAATACCTACAACATTCTAATATACATGCCTATACAAAAAGTTTATAGTTTTCGAAATAATTAACCATTTCAGTAATGTTTCACACCTGTGACCTTGACCTTTGAACCCATGACCTTTTTCTATACATCAAAATGATCGTTGTATCAATACCTACAGCATTCCAATATACATGCCTATACAAAAAGTTTATAGTTTTCAAGATAATTAACCATTTCAGTATTGTTTCACATCTGTGACCTTGACCTTTGAACCAATGACCTTTTTCTATACATCAAAATGATCATTGTATCAATACCTACAACATTCTAATATACATGCCTATACAAAAAGTTTATAGTTTTCGAGGTAATAAAACATTTCGGTATTGTTTTGCATCTGTGACCTTGACCTTTAAACCCATGACCTTTTTCTATACATCAAAATGATCGTTGTATCAATACCTACAACATTCTAATATACAAGCCTATACAAAAAGTTTATAGTTTTCAAAATAATTAACCATTTCAGTAATGTTTCACACCTGTGACCTTGACCTTTGAACCCATGACCTTTTTCTATACATCAAAATGATCGTTGTATCAATACCTACAGCATTCCAATATACATGCCTATACAAAAAGTTTATAGTTTTCAAAATAATTAACCATTTCAGTATTGTTTTACATCTGTGACCTTGACCTTTGAACCAATGACCTTTTTCTATACATCAAAATGATCATTGTATCAATACCTACAACATTCTAATATACATGCCTATACAAAAGTTTATAGTTTTCGAGGTAATAAAACATTTCGGTATTGTTTTGCATCTGTGACCTTGACCTTTGAACCCATGACCTTTTTCTATACATCAAAATGATCGTTGTATCAATACCTACAACATTCTAATATACAAGCCTATACAAAAAGTTTATAGTTTTCGAAATAATTAACCATTTCAGTATTGTTTCACACCTGTGACCTTGACCTTTGAACCCATGACCTTTTTCTATACATCAAAATGATCGTTGTACTAATACCTACAACATTCTAATATACATGTCTATACAAAAGGTATATAGTTTTCAAGATAATTTGCCATTTCAGTATTTTTTTGCATCTGTGACCTTGACCTTTGAACCCATGACCTTTTTCTATACATCAAAATAATCGCTGTATCAATACCTACAACATTCTAACATACACGCCTATACAAAATTTTTTAGTTTTCAAGATAATTAACCATTTCGATATTGTTTCACATCTGTGACCTTGACCTTTGAACCCATGACCTTTTACTATACATCAAAATGATCGTTGTATCAATACTTACAGCATTCTAATATACATGCCTATACAAAATGTTTATAGTTTTCGAGATAATTAAACATTTTAGTATTGTTTCACATCTGTGACCTTGACCTTTGAACCAATGACCTTTTTCTATACATCAAAATGATCGTTGTATCGATACCTACAACATTCTAATATACATGCCTATACAAAAAGTTTATGGCTTTCGAAATAATTATTTTTATCAGAGGTAAAAAAAATTAGGTCACGACCTTCACAATTGACCTTGACCTTATTTTGAAGATACTAACAAGAAGATGTCAAACCTGAAAACCCCATGTCATTATCTGGTCAAATAGTGAAGTTATAACAATTTGAAGCTATTTTACGATTTTTTCAAAATTAAACGCAAAAACGCGTAACCTATTTTTTATCGGAATTTCACAAAATGAACAAACTATAAGCTTAAGACCCTAGAGAAGCCAAATATCACATCAGATTTTTTCTCCAATCAGTACTTTCGGAGAAGAAGATTTTTTAAGATTTTTGCACCCCTAGGTCACCTTGACCTAGTTATGGTAGCCATAGCAACGCCACGAACAAATCTGAATTGCACCGGCCCATATATACTTCTGACAAAGTTTCATTAAAAACTGTCCAGTAGTTTCAGAGGAGAAGTCGAAAATAGGTGTTAACGACGCACACACGCACGCACATACACACGCAACGCTATGCCATAAGCTCACATGACCTTCGGTCAGGTGAGCTAATAATAATAATACACAATGTAATAATAATAATAATGACTAGTGTTGCACCCATAATTATGATGATATAATTGGAACATGAAAAAGTTATATTTGTTAGAATATTATTATATTATTATTATTATTATTTAACTTTTCTGTGAATCTTTATTGAGGTAATGATGGTTTAAAATTGTAACAAAATGTTTTATTTATTTATTTACCTGTGGTTGCTGCTAGGTCTCTTGCTTTTTCAAAAACATCTGTATTGTCCGAGTAAACAAGCTTATTCGCGTCAGTTATCTCCTTAAACGCTTCACATTTCCCGGAAATTGTATTATAAAATACAATATTACACCCTGGTGTCCCGGTACATAATGATGAACAACCAATCAAAGAAACGCCTATTTTATCAAAAAGCGGGGTCTCTTGGTATGTCTTGTTTTGGTACTCGGATTTCAGACTATAAAAATCTGATTGATAACAATAAAAGGCACCAACGAGCACACAGAATAATAAAACAGTCACAAGTTTTCCTTTCATTTCGAAATTCAAATATTTCCAATGTTTATTACTTCTTGTTCAAATATTTGAAATTTCTTTCCGAAAATGTTAAACACCCAGAAGGTTTCCTCAATTCCGAAATCACGGCATCATCACTTGTTCAAATATTTGGAAAAATTTGCGAAATATGTTTCAAACACTCAGGTATTTTTCTGGAATCCCGAAATTTATCATCACTCGTACAAAAATTTGTGAAATATTTCCAAAATGTGAATTAAGGTAAATCAAATGTTAAAATATATGTTAGATTATTATTTTTTTGAAAAATAATAACAGTTTTAAACAGATTCATCCAATAAATATGAAGCGATAATCAATGCAGTTCTTGGTTTATGTATACCGGGTAAAAATTTTAATTATCCAATGAGAAGTCAAAAACTTAATTTATACATGTTGGGAAAAAATTAAAAAAAATTAAAAAAAATAATCAATCGCCTATCCATTAAAACTTATTAAAAATTAAATGCTCTGAAATACAGTCACAGATCTGTCGAAAGTTTAACTCTTAATTGAAGTTCGACTGTCGAGCGGCGGAGATAACCGAAAAGTGCCGATAGATAAGTAGCATCTGCCGAAAAGGGCCGATATATGAGTAACATCTGGCGAAAAATGCCGAGGGATAAGTAACATCTGGCGAAAAATGCCGAGAGATAAGTAACATCTGGCGAAAAATGCCGAGAGATAAGAAACTGTAGTTAAGATAGGTCTAGATGAGGTGACGATTTTGTACTTATGAATTCGTTAGCACCGTGTTAAACTTTCGACAGATCCGTACTGAACACCTCTATCGTGATATTCTAGAATCGTCTGTTCGTAATTATCCCAAGAATCAAATTTTCAACGCTTAGATTGAAAATTTGAAAAGAACATAACAGGACATAAACAACAAAGTTCTCAGTTATCTTCATGTTGTATTATTGATAGGATTTAGCAAGTAGAACATGTTCGTGCTGTTTTCATATATATATAAACCTGTTTTTGAATTA
Organism: Anadara kagoshimensis; assembly: GCA_021292105.1. NCBI lineage: Eukaryota > Metazoa > Mollusca > Bivalvia > Arcoida > Arcidae > Anadara > Anadara kagoshimensis. The sequence goes on along the minus strand of CM037863.1, from coordinate 44,180 downwards.
ATATGCCACTAGATATGTTACTTCAGTTATGAAAAATCACAAATCTGAAATCATTTTTTGAGAAATATTGGAAATTTATATATATAATGTGTTTTTATTGACATTTTACGACATCCGCGGCAAAACAGTTTTTGTTGCGCCGGGTGCTCCGGAAGGGTAAGCACCTCCTGTTTAGCTAGCTACATCCGCCACGTGTGTAATCAAAATTGTGTAAAAGGAACATAGAACTATGAGACGTCAAATGTATCCAGGACAATCCTGGACACAGAGACATCAAACTTATCAACAATACTGTGATGACGGCCATAAAAATTTTTAAGAGCCTTGATAAGCCTAGGCCTGCAATATCCTGAGTCAACAATTAATTTGCAAGCAGTCTAAGTCCTTGTAGTGGGAACAAGCTTTACGATAGCGTATTAATTGTTAATTAATTATTTCTTAAATAATCCCTAATTTTGGCATTTATCTGCTCAAAATGAAATAACATAAGATACAGACCATATATAGACGAAGTGTCATATACCATTTTTTGAATTTAATCATAAAATACATTCAAAAAATGGTATATGACAATATATTGTCATATACCATTTTTTGAATGTATTTTATGATTAAATTCAAAAAATGGTATATGACAGAAGTATAAAAATTTTGCCAAATACTTATGCTCTCAATTTATCATCTGTCGGTTTCCATGGATACCACTATACTGCAACTTTTAATAATTTAAAAACCATTTATATTCTATAGAAAAAAATTAAATTCAAATCAATTTCAATTCCTATCCGAGCTTGTAAAAATCATTATTTGTTATTGACGGAACAATACTTTATTCATAATTAATTATCATTTATCAGAGCAGACCTGACCAAAGTTTAAGAACGATCTAAATAGATGTTGAGGCTCGGCTCCCAAATAACCGAGATATGACTAGCAAGTGGGCGAAAAACATAGCAGCCGTTGTCAAAATATAGGTAACTAGGGTCCAATGTCAACAATTGGCCGAAAAACATAGCAGTCGCTGTCGAAATAAAACTAACTATATATAGAGGCCGAGGTCAACAAATGACCGAAAAAAATAGCAGCCGTTGTCGAAATATAGGTAACTAGGGGCCAAGGTCAGCTGACCACGCCCACAATGTTCCGACAAAGGTCTGGCAAGCTTGAATTACACGCAATAAGAATGAAAACTCTGCCTGAATTGCGCCGTTTAATGACGTCACTGACACTACTACGTTATTAGTTGCCGTGACGCTGCTTTGGTACCGTGATGGCGGCCTTTGTCGGAACATTGTGTGCAAAATTTAACAATGAGTTTACCAATTTCTGCCGCTCATCTCTCGGCCCCTCGTTAACTATAATTTCCAAAGTGCTCATCTTGACAGCTATCTACAGTACAGACCTGTCCAAAATTTAACACTGAGTTTACCAATTTCTGCCGCTCATCTCGGCTCCTCCACAGTGCTCAACTTGACAGCAGTTATCTAACTCTCGGCAACTTTCCATTAGCTCAGTATTTAACTTTAGACAGGTCCGTATTGTATCTCTCGGCGGCTTTTCGACCACTAATGGCCACTCAGCAATGACGTATTTTCGTAAGCTCAGTATTTAACTTTCTCGGCAGGTCCGTATTATATCTCTCGGCAGCTTTTCGACCACTAACGGCCACTCAGCAATGACGTATTTTCGTAAGCTCAGTATTTAACTTTCTCGACAGGTCCGTATTATATCTCTCGGCAGCTTTTCTACCACTAACGGCCACTCAGCAATGGCGTCTTTTTGTAAGCTCAGTGTTAAACTTTCAACAGGTCCGTATTGTATCTCTCGGCAGCTTTTTCGACCACTAACGGTCTCTCAGCAATGACATCTTTTAGTAAGCTCAGTGTTAAAACTTTCGACAGGTTCGTATTGTATCTCTCGGCGGCTTTTCGACCACTAACGGCCACTCAGCAATGGCGTCTTTTTGTAAGCTCAGTGTTAAACTTTCAACAGGTCCGTATTGTATCTCTCGGCAGCTTTTTCGACCACTAACGGTCTCTCAGCAATGACATCTTTTAGTAAGCTCAGTGTTAAAACTTTCGACAGGTCCGTATTGTATCTCTCGGCAGCTTTTCGACCACTAACGGCCACTCAGCAATGGCGTCTTTTTGTAAGCTCAGTGTTAAAACTTTCGACAGGTCCGTATTGTATCTCTCGGCAGCTTTTTCGACCACTAACGGTCTCTCAGCAATGACATCTTTTAGTAAGCTCAGTGTTAAAACTTTCGACAGGTCCGTATTGTATCTCTCGGCAGCTATTCGACCACTAACGGTCTCTCAGCAATGACGTCTTTTCGTAAGCTCAGTGTTAAACTTTCGACAGGTCCGTATTGTATCTCTCGGCAGCTTTTCGACCACTAACGGCCACTCAGCAATGACGTCTTTTCGTAAGCTCAGTATTTAACTTTCGACAGGTCCGTATTGTATCTCTCGGTAGCTTTTCGACCACTAACGGTCTCTCAGCAATGACGTCTTTTCGTAAGCTCAGTATTTAACTTTCGACAGGTCCGTATTGTATCTCTCGGTAGCTTTTCGACCACTAACGGTCTCTCAGCAATGACGTCTTTTCGTAAGCTCAGTATTTAACTTTCGACAGGTCCGTATTGTATCTCTCGGCAGCTATTGGACCACTAACGGTCTCTCAGCAATGACGTCTTTTCGTAAGCTCAGTGTTAAACTTTCGAGAGGTCCGTATTGTATCTCTCGACAGCTTTTCCACCACTAACGGCCACTCAGCAATGACGTCTTTTCGTAAGCTCAGTGTTAAACTTTCGAGAGGTCCGTATTGTATCTCTCGGCAGCTTTTCGACCACTAACGGCCACTCAGCAATGACGTATTTTCGTTAGCTCAGTGCTAAAACTTTCGATAGTTCTGTACTGTGTTTCTCGGCAACTTTTCGGCGACTAACTATTTATATCTCGGTCACTCAGCATCCTATATTTGGCCTCTTTTCGTTATGTCAGTGTTAAAATTTCGACATGTCTGTACCATGCCTTTCGAAAACTGAAAATACGGTGGAAAAAATAACATATAAATGTAATCAATAATTAATACCCCTATATTGTCCGATATATGAAATTTAATATTCATAATACAAAGCATGACGTTTTAGAACTCTACTTCCTTGATTGCCTGTAAAGATTACATCAATTTTGCTTTTTAAATACGAGTATACAGTGTATTCAATGTATTTAATAACCAAACCATAAATCATCTTGATCGTGACTGTGTTACGCAATATATGTATTTCATAATCGATCACAAACATACCGGGCCATGTTCTAATCGACCAAGGACACTAATGTATGCTCAAGTCACAATCCAAAAGTGAAATAAAAATGAAAACTGACTAACTGGATGTTCTGGTAGAATGAAAGGGACTTGAAACTTTATAGCTATTTGGCGTCAAATATACCCAAGTTAATTTTGGATACTTATCAACGATATTGAATAATAAGTGTGTGTGTGTGGGGGGGGGGGGGGGGGGGGGGGGGGGGCTAATTAGTTCATCCTTTAAGACTAGACTAAGGGAGTTAATTCGACAATTTTTTGTTAATAATTGTCACAAGACCTACGTGCACCATTTTTCAAAGTCCTAAAATGATAATTTAGTTTGCATAAAATAAGGCAATAATTTTTATTTTTTATTTTTGGAAATGTCAACAATATATTAGTAAGGCATGGTTTGGTGTACCTAGTTAAACAGGAGGCGTTTGGGTTTCACACATGAGGGAGGAGCTTTCCGGTCTAAATTTCCCTGGTGGAAGTTCATGTGTTTAACCCGATTTGTCAGATTCAAAGTTTTTACTTTGCTTCTGGATTTTGATTTGGACATGGACTAGTATGCTTGTTTTTTTTTATTTGATTAAGGCCGAAAAATCTGCCTTAGCGATGACAAGTCACTTTTTGATATTGCTACCACCGTGATTTCTCCCTCCTGTTATATTGTCGCTCAACAAAACATAGCACTGTCGTGCTGTTGTACAGCGTAGTTGGGAAAATTGTGTTGTGGCAAGACAGAATATAACCGAAAATTCGGGGGGGGGGGGGGGGGTGGGTTGGGGTTCGATTTATGCATAGCCCGACAGATGGTTTTTTTTTTTTTTTTTTTTTTTTTTGAAAAAGAAACAATTTACCAAACCATGTATTGCTGAATTAAATGGTAGAAAATAATAATTTCATAAATATATGAAAAAGACAATCGGTAATTAAAATTTAAAAAAGTTGTACCCGATCGTTTTGTCATTTCGGATAGAGAGAGTTTTGCAGATCCTACCGTGGCTATGAGGGGGTACATTCTAGCGGGTTATGTAACTGGATCATTTGCTGTTAATCTGGGTTTAATTAACTGCTGATTATCACTCACAATATTCCCGTTTCATGTTAATGGTGAAGTACAGTTGTTTTACCAGTTCCGAATTTTTACTACCGAGTACCGTCAGTACCGAATAATCTAAAATTTCAATCCCGTTCAATTAAAGGAATCGCAAAATAACTTTCTAAATTTGCTTCTACTTGAATGTATGGGCATTAATTGTTGAAATAATATAAACTTCAACCGCTTCCTAAATGTATGTGCAGGACAGGTCGACAGATTGTTGGTGACCTAGTTTAACGATGTAAACAAATCGTGATCACGGAAATGTTGTTTTCAAGAAAACATACTACCACGTGTTTTTGAGGACAGGTGTCGATATTTTGGAATCAGTAAACATTTGTATTATTACACCACATAAATTTTATTTCCTCTGCTTGTGGATGATGTCTGCAGCAGCGCTTATATGAAACCCTGTTCGGAACTGGTAAAACGACTGTATTGAAAAATTTGAACACAACACTGTACGAATTATCTCCCTTTCACGAAAGTAAAATCTAATCGATAAACATTTTAAAATATGACACAATTGCCTCAACATCAAAATACGCTATCATAACCTTAAAAATAAATTTAAATTTCCGTAGATTTCACGAAGAATTAATTAAACAACCTGCCGTTGCTGTTCATTTCATAAAAAGTTATGATTTAACATCATAGGACACAAACTTCTCGGACTACTTTTATTGTAAACATGAGATCAGTTCGCCAAATTGCAGAAATTATTAGATGCATCCCGTCGCAATATTTTACTAGATTCCGAAATGTATTCCGAAAATTTATTCCAAATGTGCATATGTAACCAAATGCATTACCCGTCTCAGAATACATATCTCACGATAAAACGGATATACTTCTTTCACGCTCATTTACCAGGCGCACTATTTCCAGGTGTACTCATATCTTATAATTTCATAGCAAAGAAGCTCGATATCTTGGAAGAAAGCGATAGCAATGTACACGTTCACTTTGTTCACGCTGTACAAAAACCACGGAGGAGTTGTGTGCGAGATTTTCAAGGTGGACGACTATGTTCGATCCTCGGCTGGGGCACTCGGTGAGAAAGTGTTTTATTTCTAATATTTCCCCCCTCCCGTTACACATATTTATATATGGTTGTAACAAATTTATGTCACCAGTCAAGTTTATGAGAACGGAGAAACTAAGGCGTGAATATCGGAAGTTTGTTACTGCTTCTGCTTACAACTTCCACGGGTGTTAAACCATACCCCGGCATTATTACTAAAACCCCGTTTTTTGTTCTATTATCATTATAATTTGGTCAGGAAATTGTGATGCAACAGCTATCAATCATTTCTTTTAAGGACAAAATGATGGAGTTGTTGGACATAGAAATGTATTAGTGAAATTGACAATTTTACGGTGTGCAGACTTTTTGAAATAAGATTTTGAGTAGAGACTGACATTGTACATTAGGTCACTTCCAACTAAGCGATATCAACGATTTTCTTGCCAGCTGGTGTTGGCGGCTCCCATGACAATACTCCCAGAGATTACTCTCTGGTCATTCGTAAAAATATAAATTTTTGTAAAACGTTGCCAAAATCAATGAAAAGCGGAGTTTTTGTAATGATGAATATGGTTTAATCTTATGACTATTTCCGTCACATACCCACAGTCGAAGGTAAATGGACCTTAGTTTTATATGATAGAGCCTAAATTTGAAAACAATGAATAGCCTACAAAAGACATATGTCAAGATTCCTTGTCGGAGGATAATATCCCCGTAGTTTCTGCAAACAATTCGTCAATTTTAGATCGAATTATATTTGTTCATGTCTATCCCAACATTGTCCAACTGTTTGCTGATGTGTCACTAACATAGTCAAGTGATTGTCGCCCGTGACTGTCAAACATAGTCAAGTGATTGTCACCCGTGACTGTCAAACATATGATAGTCAATTTTTTCACCCGTGATTGTCTGTTACCAACATTGTCAAGTGATTGTCACCCTTGACTGTCTGTTACCAACATCGTCAAGCGATTGTCACCCTTGATTGTCTGTTACCAACATCGTCAAGTGATTGTCACCCTTGACTGTCTGTTGTCGTATAGTCAGGTGATTGTCACCCGTGACTGTCTGTTACCAACATCGTCAAGTGATCATAGTGTCACCCTTGACTGTCTGTTGTCATATAGTCAGTTGACTGTCATCCGTGACTGTCTGTTGCCAACATTGTCAAGTGATTGTCACCCTTGACTGTCTGTTGCCAACATTGTCAAGTGATTGTCACCCTTGACTGTCTGTTGTCATATAGTCAAGTGATTGTCATCCGTGACTGTCTGTTACCAACATCGTCAAGCGATTGTCACCCGTGACTGTCTGTTACCAACATCGTCAAGTGATTGTCACCCTTGACTGTCTGTTGTCATATAGTCAGTTGACTGTCACCCGTGACTGTCTGTTACCAACATCGTCAAGTGATTGTCACCCTTGACTGTCTGTTGTCATATAGTCAAGTGATTGTCATCCGTGACTGTCTGTTGCCAACATTGTCAAGTGATTGTCACCCTTGACTGTCTGTTGCCAACATAGTCGTGATTGTCACCTGTGACTGTCTGTTGCTTAAGAGTCAAGTGATTGTCAAGGGTGACAATCATTGTCCAACTGTGACTGTGTGTTGAATAACAGCAAGCTACGTCCGTAGGTCATTATAGTACCCAGATGCTTTATCAATTATTTACCTTACATTTGCGCAGGGACACTAGATTACATATGCCTATTGGTCGACAGTGCGCGTGCGCAAACATATGAACTGCATGTTCGCCAAAGCAAAAGCGTGTGCACATGCACGCACCGCTGAAATGGCCTCCAAATGTCACAAATCAATTTCTTTGGGGCTGGATATCTTTTTTATCACCCGGACACAAGTATCCACTTCTAGACGCAACACACTACTATCATTACTATGCCACTCTGCTTATAACCAACCACTAATTTTTTTATGTTTTTACTTTCTGATACATATAATAATAGACATCCTCGGTTTATCCCCTTTATAATGTCAAATCCGGCTGAAATTGTGGAAATTTTGAATAATTTTCAATTTTTGGCAACCAAGTTGTGGCCAATGATAAAGAAACTCAACCATGCATCTGCACACAAACACACATGCGTCAACAGGGACCGGTTGTTCAAAGCCCGATTGGATTAACGTATTTGTTAGCAAAAATTAGTATCGTGAAAATTGGCCAGTGTATTTGAAAATTCTGTTACTTTATATGTGAAAATCGAAAAAGAATTGGTTGGTTGATTGAATGGGGTGTTATGTACAAGTCGAGAATATTCCACTTATACCGTTATGTCATCAGCTATAAATGAAGTGATAGAATTTTACCTTTGTGTGGGCATGACAATGTCAAGGTTAGAACCCACAACCTCCCACCTACGAAGCGAGCACTCATGCCAACTGTGCTACGGTAATACCAATAGGGATGGGTATTGGAAAAATCGCATTGCAATATTTCAGAAAATCTTGAAATACTATACACTTGCAATACAGCCAAAGTCGCCTTAAAGGCCCCATCTATATAAAGACCACAAGCTTATAAAGCAGTGGTGGATTTAGGGGAGGGGTTGCAACCCCCCCCCTTTGAAAAATTTAAAGAGAGAGAGGGAGTGAGATATTGACTGATAAAAATAATTTTCTTGGCCCCATCGGGGCTCTGCCCTAGACCCATCGTCTCTGGAAGCTCGCGCCTTTGGCGCTCGCATCTAGCATCGATATAATTCTCGCCCCTCCCTTTTAAAAATCCTGTATAGATCTCAACCCCCCCCCCCTTTCAAAAAATCCTGGATAGTTCTCAACCCCCCCCCTTTCAAAAAATCCTGTATCCGCCCCTGTAAAGGCCAGTAGAATTTTATCCTAATTGTTCTTTATTCATATTATTTGAACCTGTATACTAGTATAACGGCCACTTATACTGATTCTCTTGGCCGTTGAGTGGGCTATATAGACAGGTTTGACTATATTGAAAAGCTACACAAGCATTGAAAATAATGTATTTCAGACCTAACAATGTTACTGTGTTGTATTTACATAGTTAACTTGATGGGACAGTCGGCAATTCCGTTACTATATACAGGGGCATGTAATTGGTCTGGGATGTTATAAATATTGAATAATTTTTATCGAGTCTGTCAAACACAATTAGAAATGAAGATGATGTGTAAAAAAGTGACAACCTTGAATAAACTTATTTATTTCTGCAGTATATCATTTTTATACCCCCCCCCCCCCCCGCGCTTAAAAAGTGGGGGGCATATAGTGATAGGGGTGTCCTAACTGTCCTTCCGTTACACCTAAGGGTGTACCTATCTCTTATCCGCAACTCCTCCTAAACCCTTCAATGGATTTCCATAAAACTTTCACACAATCTTTGTGGTGCACCTCCTCAAAATTTGATCCGATTGATTTGCGGGGGGAGGGGGTAGGTATTTTTGTAAGATTGTGGCTCACAGTTTTTCTAGTTTTATTTTGGGTACAGGTAATTTTATGGCTCCTTTTATCCCACTACTTATCGGTTTCCTGGTAATATCACGCGCCCTTAATACCAAAAGAAGCTATTTAGATCAGTGCCTTTTCTGGGTTCGTACAGACATGTGGACTCCAAATTTAAGGACTTTTTACGGTCTTTCTAGGCTCTTATTTGCAAATTTAAGGCCTAATCAGAGGGACAATTTTAGCAAAAAAAATATTGGTGCAAAGGCAATTAAATCAATAAAACAATTAGTCAATTACTTACATGTCCATAGTAATGCCACTTGGTGGAGGTTGAAGTTAGGCGTTTGGGAGGGCTAGGTTACTTTTAAATTTTTCATTACAACGCAACTTATTATTTATCAGTCTATTCGCAACCCCTTAATATAAAAAAAGACACCAAAATGGTCAATTTCAAGGGCTTTTAGGGTCAGACTTGTTTTTAGGGTCTTTTAAGGGCAAACCTCAAAATTTAAGGACTTTTCCAGGCAGGTACGAATCCTGCTTTTGTATCAATTTCTCAATTCACTAACCAAATTGGTTAAGCTAAGGAGGCTTTGAACAACAGATACCTTGACCTGTAAGTCAGGTGAACCACAAAGATAATCAAACAACAGATACCTTGACCTGTAAGTCAGGTGAACCACAAAGATAATCAAACAACAGATACCTTGACCTGTAAGTCAGGTGAACCACAAAGATAATCAAACAACAGATACCTTGACCTGTAAGTCAGGTGAGCCACAAAGATAATCAAACAACAGATACCTTGACCTGTAAGTCAGGTGACCACAAAGATAATCAAACAACAGATACCTTGACCTGTAAGTCAGGTGACCACAAAGATAATCAAACAACAGATACCTTGACCTGTAAGTCAGGTGAGCCACAAAGATAATCAAACAACAGATACCTTGACCTGTAAGTCAGGTGACCACAAAGATAATCAAACAACAGATACCTTGACCTGTAAGTCAGGTGAGCCACAAAGATAATCAAACAACAGATACCTTGACCTGTAAGTCAGGTGAACCACAAAGATAATCAAACAACAGATACCTTGACCTGTAAGTCAGGTGAACCACAAAGATAATCAAACAACAGATACCTTGACCTGTAAGTCAGGTGACCACAAAGATAATCAAACAACAGATACCTTGACCTGTAAGTCAGGTGAACCACAAAGATAATCAAACAACAGATACCTTGACCTGTAAGTCAGGTGACCACAAAGATAATCAAACAACAGATACCTTGACCTGTAAGTCAGGTGAGCCACAAAGATAATCAAACAACAGATACCTTGACCTGTAAGTCAGGTGAGCCACAAAGATAATCAAACAACAGATACCTTGACCTGTAAGTCAGGTGAACCACAAAGATAATCAAACAACAGATACCTTGACCTGTAAGTCAGGTGACCACAAAGATAATCAAACAACAGATACCTTGACCTGTAAGTCAGGTGAGCCACAAAGATAATCAAACAACAGATACCTTGACCTGTAAGTCAGGTGAGCCACAAAGATAATCAAACAACAGATACCTTGACCTGTAAGTCAGGTGAACCACAAAGATAATCAAACAACAGATACCTTGACCTGTAAGTCAGGTGAGCCACAAAGATAATCAAACAACAGATACCTTGACCTGTAAGTCAGGTGAGCCACAAAGATAATCAAACAACAGATACCTTGACCTGTAAGTCAGGTGAGCCACAAAGATAATCAAACAACAGATACCTTGACCTGTAAGTCAGGTGACCACAAAGATAATCAAACAACAGATACCTTGACCTGTAAGTCAGGTGAGCCACAAAGATAATCAAACAACAGATACCTTGACTGTAAGTCAGGTGACCACAAAGATAATCAAACAACAGATACCTTGACCTGTAAGTCAGGTGAGCCACAAAGATAATCAAACAACAGATACCTTGACCTGTAAGTCAGGTGACCACAAAGATAATCAAACAACAGATACCTTGACCTGTAAGTCAGGTGAGCCACAAAGATAATCAAACAACAGATACCTTGACCTGTAAGTCAGGTGAGCCACAAAGATAATCAAACAACAGATACCTTGACTGTAAGTCAGGTGAACCACAAAGATAATCAAACAACAGATACCTTGACCTGTAAGTCAGGTGAACCACAAAGATAATCAAACAACAGATACCTTGACCTGTAAGTCAGGTGACCACAAAGATAATCAAACAACAGATACCTTGACCTGTAAGTCAGGTGAACCACAAAGATAATCAAACAACAGATACCTTGACCTGTAAGTCAGGTGAACCACAAAGATAATCAAACAACAGATACCTTGACCTGTAAGTCAGGTGAGCCACAAAGATAATCAAACAACAGATACCTTGACCTGTAAGTCAGGTGAACCACAAAGATAATCAAACAACAGATACCTTGACCTGTAAGTCAGGTGAACCACAAAGATAATCAAACAACAGATACCTTGACCTGTAAGTCAGGTGAACCACAAAGATAATCAAACAACAGATACCTTGACCTGTAAGTCAGGTGACCACAAAGATAATCAAACAACAGATACCTTGACCTGTAAGTCAGGTGAACCACAAAGATAATCAAACAACAGATACCTTGACCTGTAAGTCAGGTGAGCCACAAAGATAATCAAACAACAGATACCTTGACCTGTAAGTCAGGTGAGCCACAAAGATAATCAAACAACAGATACCTTGACCTGTAAGTCAGGTGACCACAAAGATAATCAAACAACAGATACCTTGACCTGTAAGTCAGGTGAGCCACAAAGATAATCAAACAACAGATACCTTGACCTGTAAGTCAGGTGAGCCACAAAGATAATCAAACAACAGATACCTTGACCTGTAAGTCAGGTGAGCCACAAAGATAATCAAACAACAGATACCTTGACCTGTAAGTCAGGTGAGCCACAAAGATAATCAAACAACAGATACCTTGACCTGTAAGTCAGGTGAGCCACAAAGATAATCAAACAACAGATACCTTGACCTGTAAGTCAGGTGAGCCACAAAGATAATCAAACAACAGATACCTTGACCTGTAAGTCAGGTGAGCCACAAAGATAATCAAACAACAGATACCTTGACCTGTAAGTCAGGTGAACCACAAAGATAATCAAACAACAGATACCTTGACCTGTAAGTCAGGTGAACCACAAAGATAATCAAACAACAGATACCTTGACCTGTAAGTCAGGTGAACCACAAAGATAATCAAACAACAGATACCTTGACCTGTAAGTCAGGTGAACCACAAAGATAATCAAACAACAGATACCTTGACCTGTAAGTCAGGTGAACCACAAAGATAATCAAACAACAGATACCTTGACCTGTAAGTCAGGTGAACCACAAAGATAATCAAACAACAGATACCTTGACCTGTAAGTCAGGTGAACCACAAAGATAATCAAACAACAGATACCTTGACCTGTAAGTCAGGTGAACCACAAAGATAATCAAACAACAGATACCTTGACCTGTAAGTCAGGTGAACCACAAAGATAATCAAACAACAGATACCTTGACCTGTAAGTCAGGTGACCACAAAGATAATCAAACAACAGATACCTTGACCTGTAAGTCAGGTGAACCACAAAGATAATCAAACAACAGATACCTTGACCTGTAAGTCAGGTGAAGCCACAAAGATAATCAAACAACAGATACCTTGACCTGTAAGTCAGGTGAGCCACAAAGATAATCAAACAACAGATACCTTGACCTGTAAGTCAGGTGAGCCACAAAGATAATCAAACAACAGATACCTTGACCTGTAAGTCAGGTGAGCCACAAAGATAATCAAACAACAGATACCTTGACCTGTAAGTCAGGTGAGCCACAAAGATAATCAAACAACAGATACCTTGACCTGTAAGTCAGGTGAGCCACAAAGATAATCAAACAACAGATACCTTGACCTGTAAGTCAGGTGAGCCACAAAGATAATCAAACAACAGATACCTTGACCTGTAAGTCAGGTGAACCACAAAGATAATCAAACAACAGATACCTTGACCTGTAAGTCAGGTGAACCACAAAGATAATCAAACAACAGATACCTTGACCTGTAAGTCAGGTGAACCACAAAGATAATCAAACAACAGATACCTTGACCTGTAAGTCAGGTGAGCCACAAAGATAATCAAACAACAGATACCTTGACCTGTAAGTCAGGTGAGCCACAAAGATAATCAAACAACAGATACCTTGACCTGTAAGTCAGGTGAGCCACAAAGATAATCAAACAACAGATACCTTGACTGTAAGTCAGGTGAACCACAAAGATAATCAAACAACAGATACCTTGACCTGTAAGTCAGGTGACCACAAAGATAATCAAACAACAGATACCTTGACCTGTAAGTCAGGTGACCACAAAGATAATCAAACAACAGATACCTTGACCTGTAAGTCAGGTGACCACAAAGATAATCAAACAACAGATACCTTGACCTGTAAGTCAGGTGAGCCACAAAGATAATCAAACAACAGATACCTTGACCTGTAAGTCAGGTGAACCACAAAGATAATCAAACAACAGATACCTTGACCTGTAAGTCAGGTGAACCACAAAGATAATCAAACAACAGATACCTTGACCTGTAAGTCAGGTGACCACAAAGATAATCAAACAACAGATACCTTGACCTGTAAGTCAGGTGAGCCACAAAGATAATCAAACAACAGATACCTTGACCTGTAAGTCAGGTGAACCACAAAGATAATCAAACAACAGATACCTTGACCTGTAAGTCAGGTGAGCCACAAAGATAATCAAACAACAGATACCTTGACCTGTAAGTCAGGTGACCACAAAGATAATCAAACAACAGATACCTTGACCTGTAAGTCAGGTGAACCACAAAGATAATCAAACAACAGATACCTTGACCTGTAAGTCAGGTGAACCACAAAGATAATCAAACAACAGATACCTTGACCTGTAAGTCAGGTGAACCACAAAGATAATCAAACAACAGATACCTTGACCTGTAAGTCAGGTGAGCCACAAAGATAATCAAACAACAGATACCTTGACCTGTAAGTCAGGTGACCACAAAGATAATCAAACAACAGATACCTTGACCTGTAAGTCAGGTGAGCCACAAAGATAATCAAACAACAGATACCTTGACCTGTAAGTCAGGTGACCACAAAGATAATCAAACAACAGATACCTTGACCTGTAAGTCAGGTGACCACAAAGATAATCAAACAACAGATACCTTGACCTGTAAGTCAGGTGACCACAAAGATAATCAAACAACAGATACCTTGACCTGTAAGTCAGGTGAGCCACAAAGATAATCAAACAACAGATACCTTGACCTGTAAGTCAGGTGACCACAAAGATAATCAAACAACAGATACCTTGACCTGTAAGTCAGGTGAGCCACAAAGATAATCAAACAACAGATACCTTGACCTGTAAGTCAGGTGACCACAAAGATAATCAAACAACAGATACCTTGACCTGTAAGTCAGGTGAACCACAAAGATAATCAAACAACAGATACCTTGACCTGTAAGTCAGGTGAGCCACAAAGATAATCAAACAACAGATACCTTGACCTGTAAGTCAGGTGAGCCACAAAGATAATCAAACAACAGATACCTTGACCTGTAAGTCAGGTGAACCACAAAGATAATCAAACAACAGATACCTTGACCTGTAAGTCAGGTGAACCACAAAGATAATCAAACAACAGATACCTTGACCTGTAAGTCAGGTGAGCCACAAAGATAATCAAACAACAGATACCTTGACCTGTAAGTCAGGTGACCACAAAGATAATCAAACAACAGATACCTTGACCTGTAAGTCAGGTGAGCCACAAAGATAATCAAACAACAGATACCTTGACCTGTAAGTCAGGTGAACCACAAAGATAATCAAACAACAGATACCTTGACCTGTAAGTCAGGTGAGCCACAAAGATAATCAAACAACAGATACCTTGACCTGTAAGTCAGGTGAGCCACAAAGATAATCAAACAACAGATACCTTGACCTGTAAGTCAGGTGAGCCACAAAGATAATCAAACAACAGATACCTTGACCTGTAAGTCAGGTGAACCACAAAGATAATCAAACAACAGATACCTTGACCTGTAAGTCAGGTGACCACAAAGATAATCAAACAACAGATACCTTGACCTGTAAGTCAGGTGAGCCACAAAGATAATCAAACAACAGATACCTTGACCTGTAAGTCAGGTGAACCACAAAGATAATCAAACAACAGATACCTTGACCTGTAAGTCAGGTGAACCACAAAGATAATCAAACAACAGATACCTTGACCTGTAAGTCAGGTGAACCACAAAGATAATCAAACAACAGATACCTTGACCTGTAAGTCAGGTGACCACAAAGATAATCAAACAACAGATACCTTGACCTGTAAGTCAGGTGAGCCACAAAGATAATCAAACAACAGATACCTTGACCTGTAAGTCAGGTGAACCACAAAGATAATCAAACAACAGATACCTTGACCTGTAAGTCAGGTGAACCACAAAGATAATCAAACAACAGATACCTTGACCTGTAAGTCAGGTGAACCACAAAGATAATCAAACAACAGATACCTTGACCTGTAAGTCAGGTGAACCACAAAGATAATCAAACAACAGATACCTTGACCTGTAAGTCAGGTGAGCCACAAAGATAATCAAACAACAGATACCTTGACCTGTAAGTCAGGTGAGCCACAAAGATAATCAAACAACAGATACCTTGACCTGTAAGTCAGGTGAACCACAAAGATAATCAAACAACAGATACCTTGACCTGTAAGTCAGGTGAACCACAAAGATAATCAAACAACAGATACCTTGACCTGTAAGTCAGGTGAGCCACAAAGATAATCAAACAACAGATACCTTGACCTGTAAGTCAGGTGACCACAAAGATAATCAAACAACAGATACCTTGACCTGTAAGTCAGGTGAGCCACAAAGATAATCAAACAACAGATACCTTGACCTGTAAGTCAGGTGAACCACAAAGATAATCAAACAACAGATACCTTGACCTGTAAGTCAGGTGAACCACAAAGATAATCAAACAACAGATACCTTGACCTGTAAGTCAGGTGAACCACAAAGATAATCAAACAACAGATACCTTGACCTGTAAGTCAGGTGAACCACAAAGATAATCAAACAACAGATACCTTGACCTGTAAGTCAGGTGACCACAAAGATAATCAAACAACAGATACCTTGACCTGTAAGTCAGGTGAACCACAAAGATAATCAAACAACAGATACCTTGACCTGTAAGTCAGGTGAGCCACAAAGATAATCAAACAACAGATACCTTGACCTGTAAGTCAGGTGAACCACAAAGATAATCAAACAACAGATACCTTGACCTGTAAGTCAGGTGACCACAAAGATAATCAAACAACAGATACCTTGACCTGTAAGTCAGGTGAACCACAAAGATAATCAAACAACAGATACCTTGACCTGTAAGTCAGGTGAACCACAAAGATAATCAAACAACAGATACCTTGACCTGTAAGTCAGGTGAACCACAAAGATAATCAAACAACAGATACCTTGACCTGTAAGTCAGGTGACCACAAAGATAATCAAACAACAGATACCTTGACCTGTAAGTCAGGTGAGCCACAAAGATAATCAAACAACAGATACCTTGACCTGTAAGTCAGGTGAGCCACAAAGATAATCAAACAACAGATACCTTGACCTGTAAGTCAGGTGAGCCACAAAGATAATCAAACAACAGATACCTTGACCTGTAAGTCAGGTGAGCCACAAAGATAATCAAACAACAGATACCTTGACCTGTAAGTCAGGTGAGCCACAAAGATAATCAAACAACAGATACCTTGACCTGTAAGTCAGGTGAGCCACAAAGATAATCAAACAACAGATACCTTGACCTGTAAGTCAGGTGAGCCACAAAGATAATCAAACAACAGATACCTTGACCTGTAAGTCAGGTGAGCCACAAAGATAATCAAACAACAGATACCTTGACCTGTAAGTCAGGTGAGCCACAAAGATAATCAAACAACAGATACCTTGACCTGTAAGTCAGGTGACCACAAAGATAATCAAACAACAGATACCTTGACCTGTAAGTCAGGTGAGCCACAAAGATAATCAAACAACAGATACCTTGACCTGTAAGTCAGGTGAGCCACAAAGATAATCAAACAACAGATACCTTGACCTGTAAGTCAGGTGACCACAAAGATAATCAAACAACAGATACCTTGACCTGTAAGTCAGGTGAGCCACAAAGATAATCAAACAACAGATACCTTGACCTGTAAGTCAGGTGAGCCACAAAGATAATCAAACAACAGATACCTTGACCTGTAAGTCAGGTGACCACAAAGATAATCAAACAACAGATACCTTGACCTGTAAGTCAGGTGAGCCACAAAGATAATCAAACAACAGATACCTTGACCTGTAAGTCAGGTGAGCCACAAAGATAATCAAACGCAAGACAAAAAGCAAAATATTTTGTGATTGCAATATTTTTATTTGAGATTTTACGCAACAAAATGCTACGGATTTTAATCCCTGGAGCGTTAACCTGCATCAGGTTTAGACGTCAAAGACTTTGTTGTCGTAAAAATAATCATTCACGACAAACACAGATTGGATTATCTCCCCTGGATCACGCACACATGGATTCACAACACAAACAACCAGTATTTTCTCCTCGAATTATCACCAACGGGAAGATACGATGTTTTTTTTTTTATCTTATATGCAGGGAAAAGTGTTTCCAACATATTTGGGACTTCCCAGTTTCACAAGCTTTTTCGGAATCTTCAATATTTATTAACTTCATTTTTTCTTCTAAAATCATTGTTTATTTTATCACAAATGCTGTAATTTTTGGTAAATGCCCTTTAATAAGGTCAATGAATAAAGGTAAATCTTTTGATACTTTAGTTATCACCACACTTGATGTTTGTAACTTTGCCGTTTTAATTTTTTGTCTTTTTAAAAAAAATATTTTTTAAAATGCAGTGTCACATATCACACCCTTGAGAACCACGACACACAAACTACACACAGGAATGCATATATATTCCAGTCAATTCTTAAAAGTTTTTCCGCCCTTAATTTGTGTGTCTATGTGTATCGTAAGTTATCTCTAGCCACATAAAACATTAACCACATCTTTGAAGGAAAAGTTTCCTCAATGCCTAATATGATCTTGTTGTCCAGTTGTTAATTTTTTTTATATAAAATCATTATAAATTGCAACACTATCCTCCTCGCTCATTACGTCTCTCTCCGTATACAAATAAATCACTCATGAAGACCCTTAAAACACTTTTTCATAATCCTAAGTTTTGTAGCATCACGAAAACACATGCTTGTAAATCCAGAGTAGAACTCCTCCACGAATTTGTAAAAATCACGATTAACAATTTCATAATTACCAATTAAAATCTATGTGAATGATCCGTTATACAGCCACCAAGTGTGATGTCGTTAAAAACCCCAACGAGCTGTCAAGATTTCCCGCCCTTTCGACGACAGAAATTAATCCTGCGCAAGTCTAACAGAACAATAAAAAGGGAAAATCACTGTGTAACTGTCTAATTTTATAACAACTTTTTCAACATTTTAACCCGACATCCCTATAGACCAATGGAATGATCCAAAAAGCAAAGTAAAGTGGAATGCCCATTGTGTATTTAGGGTTGACAGGATTAATGTATTATCACATATTCTTTTTTTGTCTGCTAAACTAATTTAATATTGTATTAAAAATGTTCATTTCAAACAAATGAAAAAAATTGCATCTTCTGCACATGTATATGATTAAAACACAAAACCACACCGCCCTTGTTTTTAGTAAAAACAGTCTTTTTTTTAATGTCTTCCTGGCGGTTTCTGAAAATAGAAAATAAAATGAAATTGAAATAAATTTATACAAACATGTAAAAGATAACAATAAACACTAACAACATTACTATACAGTCAAACCTGTCTATAAAGGCCACCCAAAGGAACCAGTTAAAGTTAAAGCATTTAAGTGCAGGTGGTCTTTAAAGCAGGTTGGACTGTAATCTGAAATTTCCAACTAAAGTCAGTTTTACATTACAATTTTTCTACTACTTTTAATTTAACTATAAAAACTGGTGAAATATATTTAAAGATATAATTATTTTATGCCATAAACATTTGAAAGATCTTTTGGGAAAAAGAGGAAAAATCTTAAGATTTCTTTATGATGAAAGTTGACAAATATTCAGTACACAGCTATTTGATTAAGATTTACAGATTACACTGTAGGTCATCATCACTAGTTAAACACATTTCAACAGTTATTATGTTTAAAAACGTAATTTGCCTAGTTGTTTAAGTTAAAGCTTACAATTGTTTAAATACAAAAATCCAAATTTTATTTCTTGTTTAAAACCATCTTTATCACACAAGTCAGGGATGAAGCTTAACTATTTTAGTTAGGGACCAAGCTCAATTCAGAAAAGAAGTTTTAACAGTAATTCATAGCTAAAATGTGTAAACATTCAGGGGCCCAGACTGATTTTAGGAGCCATGGGCTACTGGGTCCCTGCTAATCTAAATCCCAGCAGGTCACAATAACACATGCACACTCACTTCAAAGGTTAATTTACCATAACTATATATAATAGCATCTGACTTTGAAAACAATATATGTATATTTGCATGAAATTTACTTGTCAAAGGACAAAATTCACCTCCATAAAGTTTCTGCAAACACTCACAATGTTTTGAGTATGTTGAAGTCAACATGAATATATCTAACTTGATCCAAACTGTCAGTTTTGCAGAAACTACAGGGACTGAGGGAGTTCAGGGATGAAGATTAGCAGGGGCCCAGTAGCCCATGGCTCCTAAAAATCACCCTGGGTCCCTTAATGTTAACACATTTTAGCTATTTATTACTATTACAACTTCTTTTCTGCAGTGAATTGGGCCCATAACTCAAAATAGTTAAGCTTCATCCCTGGAGTTGAATGTTGTCCTTTGGAGGGCAAAATATTGAATTTGCTAACAACTTTTATCATGTATCTAATTCTGCAATATATAACTTACTATTTACACGTACAATAATTGTATTTACATTCATGGAAAACAAATTTTCATCAACGTGTGGGAGAAACACACACACACTTGACAAGTCAAAGGGAGGTAAATCCTACTCATACAAAACTTTTGATGCAGCAAGGCTTAGGTCTGATGCAGCAAGGCTTAGGTCTTTTTCAAGAATCTTTCACTTTTAACATCAATTCATATTGATAACCATAGTTTTGCATCATTTTGAGAAAATGGGGGGGGGGGGGGGGGGGGAAGAGAGAGAAAGAAGAATTTCACATTTATCACTTGTGTCAATTATGATGTAGTCTGAATTTATTGCAACATATACTTTTTATTGATAGCCCACATCTCGAGCAAATTAAACATTATGATTAAGCATATTAATTAGAAATTAAACAAATCACTCATTCATTTCCAAGGCATGATGTAGCGTAAATTGTGCAGGATTTTTTTAATTCTTATTTTATTTTATGATTTCACATAACACATTTCAGAAATCAACGATTAAATAACTTTATGTGATATTAAACAATGCCACCATGAAATCTAAGTCTCGCCATATGGAATTTTTTTTTTTTGCTGTATTTCAGGGTTCAAGAACTAAGTAATCTATGGCATGGCAACAAGAGTGAAATAGTCCTGAATGAGGTTTCAGATACTGACAGACCGATGGCTTGATACTTATTCATAAATATTTACAATATCATCGTATCTATCTTCGATGAAACATGCAGAAGCAATTGTATTGCAATTCCCAATTTTCCCACAATATTACCTCATGTCCCACACAGGGGGTCACATGGTCATGTAAGACACGCCGATCTCGCGCAAGCAGATATGGAAGATATAGCGCCAAGGTACAAAATATTTATTAAAAGAAAGAATTGTAAATATAAGAAATGACATTTCTGCTCATGGTATTTCAAGGGGTAATGCAAGATAGTGTGGCTTGTGCCAAATTCAAAATCTTTGCCCTTCATCCAGTTTGGCACGCACCACACTATCTTGCATTACCCCTTGAAATACCATGATCAGAATGTCATTTCTTAAACACAAAACATAATTCCTATTATATTATGCTGCTTGCAGCTTTACGAAATATTCTTCCTTCATGTATACATATAATTAAATTCAGAATTTATTTCAAACGATAGCAAAAACTGCAAGTAGCATATTAGAAAACATGTATGCAACATTCAGTTTAACATTTCAAAAATACAACAATCCATTGTTTCATAGTTTTTGATCTACAAACGGTTCCTGTAAATGGGGTCCATTTCATCTAATACATGATATTTTTGCACTGTGCTATGAATAAGACTATGGCACAAACTGTATTTCTCAAAAAGAAGTACTTAATATTTCATGCTTAAGATGCAAAATCTTTTAAAATCAGCTATTTGGGTACTTTATTGGATTATAATTCATATTGAAAAGTACTGAATCACTGCCTTAGCAGGGATGAAGATTAGCAGGGTTGGTTGGTTGGTTGAATGTTGCTTAACGTCGCATCAGCAATTTTTCAGCTATTCGCGACGAGAACTAATTAATTAATCTATATTGATTAATCTATGAACAATTTTGTGTATGCATGTGAAGTGCGAGTGTGTTGTATGGTCTGCCTTGTACTAGCTCGCACTCAGGGCGACTTTACCGTGCTAGCTCACAGAGTCAGTACGCCGCAGACAAGCGTACCACTCCCCAAGTCCATTATACTGATATAATTTAATTAAAATTTGTTTATACAACAGAACACAATACAAAACAATGGAGACCACGTGACCAATTTTTTTTCTTTATACCTCAATAAAAAATTTAGATTAGCTCCGCCCACTTGCCCCGTTTTGGCGGATTTAACCGGAACTTCTTCATTGTTTACATCTGCAATACTCATCACTGAATGATTTCACACTTATTTCAAGATTATTTCACTTGTGTCTAGGTGGCTAGGTTTCCATAAATTTAAAATAATTAGTAGCCAAATTTCCAAAATTTGTGAAAATATAGTCCTTTTTAAAGTATTTTTCCACAAATTTGCTCAAATAGGTTACTTTTTGAAAGAATTCCTCAGAAATTAGTAGCCAATGGCGATTTTGGCTACCAGGAATGGAAACATAGGGTGGTCAGCTCTGGGATGGTGGAGGAAACCAGAGTTGCTGTAGAAAGCCACTGATTTTCACTAAACAATCTGACAATCACTTTCTCACACTGGGATGTGCCCAGGTGGGATTTGAACCTTGCCGAGGCTGTGAGAGAGACTTCATAATTTTTAAGTTTGTGTTTTAGCCCACTCGGCTACCAAGGCCCTTTTATATGTGGAGAAATTTTTCTAGTCCTATGCTGTGCTGAGGTTTGACATTTAGGTCATTGCCCATTACCAAATTTATTGATTTAAACTAGGGCTACATTATGATACAATATGCAATAAAGATTTAATACTGGCATTTGGTAAAACAAAATTGCACTAACAAACAATTTTTGAAAAATTTTAAACTTCACCAGTTAAGAGTGAGTGAATAATGGTGTTTAACGTCCCAGTCAAGAATATTTCACTTATATCGAGATGTCGCCAGCTTTAGGAGAAGGTGCAGAAATTTTGCCTGTTCGTTGCGCTGATGGCATTATACAGCAGGGTTCTTTAGCATGCCAAGCCCACCTTGACATGGGACCTTGTTTATTTTAAGTTCCCATCCAAAAGAACCGTGACTTTCATTTCGTAATGCCGAGTGCTTGGCGAAAGAACAGTCACTACCCACGTTCAAGTCTTGGGTCAGACCCAGCCGGGGATCGTACCAACGACCTCCCACTTACGGAGCGAGCACTCTACCAACTGAGCTACTGCAGTGGTCTCACATGTGTATGCTATATCTCAAAAATTTTAAATCATTAATAGCCAATTTTATGATTTGTGGAAAAACAGTCTTTTTCTTTTTTTTTTTTGTTTCACAACTTTGTTTAAATAGGTTTAATACTTCTTATAAAAAGAATTTCTCTCAAATTAGTAGCAAATGACAATTCTTGCAACAAGGAATAGAAACATAGCAATGCAAGATGATGAAGCATTTCACATTAGATAAATATCTGATGTTTTTGTGATATTAATTTAAACCTGCAGATGCATCTGTATTATGATAAGAGGCACTTGCACCATTGGCATTGGCATGATAATGTCCAACAAAATATGTTCTGTGAAACCTTGATATCAGTTTTTGTACAACCATTACCATAAAATTATCACAGGGCTTTTCCTACCCATATTCAGAATTTTCAAATGGACTTAATTGGGAAATTATTGATGCTAAAAAACTAAAGAAAATGTCAGGTACTTATCAGCTTTATCATGACAGCAAGGTCCTTTTAATTTTTGACAACGATTCAGATAACTGTTTTTATTATTATTTTTTTTTTTGCTAGACAATATTCTTTAGTTTACATGTAAAGAAAGGTTACGCACCTTCATGATAATTACATCAGTACGTGTTACTACTTACTTACTAACCAGCACTGAAACCAAGTCAAACTGGATTGGAAATTTCTTTTCTCTATTTGGGGAAAAATTCTTCATTTTTTGCATTGGGAATGCCTTCCGATTTCAGCAGAAAATACAGGGTAGGAAAAGCCCTGCACCACCACCAAAGTATGCAAGAACTGCCATATGCACCAATCTTGAAACAATATTTTTTTTTAAAGTATTGTACATAGAGAGTATTGAAAATGTCCCCAAGGGTCAATTTTTGCTCTAAATATTTTAGAAGCAGACAAAATCATCAGAGGCCAAACATTATCACCATATACATGTATATATTTACTTTATAAACTAATACAGGGTTCACACAGCCAATGCCTGACAAAATTCAAGGACTTTTCAAGGACTCTGAAATCACTATTTTTGACCACTGAAATCAAATTGTGTGTCTTATTCCCAGTAGTTTCTTTCTTGTTTGGAACATCACACGGAATTCTTCCGTTACAAGTCGTAGATTCAAAATGATATTGCCCAAGACAAGAGGGATAACTCAACGTTTTTTGTCCTGTAAAACGTTGCAGGTGCATTTTTACCGCGAGTTTCAGGCTGATTAGTTCAAAATTCCAGGACTTCTCAAGACAGACTGACAAAATTCCAGGACTTTTTGTTTCCATGTCGGGGCTCATTTTTCAAGCACTATTCATGACTGTGCGAAGCCTGTAATACATATGTTACAATATGACTCATAATGCCATCAGGAACATCTAAGCTGTTGGTTTAGGAGATAACTGGTGTACAATTTGTTAAAGCCTTCTAGATTTTCCTGCAGTTTATTTTACGGTTGTTTAGACAAAAATATTTTCCTTTTTCCCACTTAAATTACCACTTAACTTAGATCTACTAAGAGATGACAAGCCAATTGCTATGGAATATTAGAGGTTTCATAGCAACAGACTAGACGAACATCTCCAATCAAACCTGCAAAGGTAAGCTATTTGGTTATATATAGATCAATAAAATTAAATTAAATAATACTTAAATTTATGTTTACCCATATCAACTTACAATTAAATTTGGTCTTCCTCTTGGCGTTTTTCATAATGACCAAAATCGTCAAAGATTGATGTTGTGTGCTTGAACGTGTGAATGATTTTCAGAACTTGTTTTCCCTTTTCTGGTGGCACTTCCTGGGTGTCTCTGGAGTTTGTCACTGGTTTGTTTTCATTGTTCTCCAGTCTGATGTGCCTAAGCTGACTATTTGGCACGTCTTTCACATAGATCCATTTGACCTCAAATTGACCTTTCCACTTATCTTGTGCCCACACACCAGCGATCTTTCCATAGTCTAGATTAGACATCATTTGTGCCATCCCACAGAAATGTCCACTTCCGTTGACACTAAAGAAGAGGTAGATGGGACCTTTGCCCTCTCGTTCACGATAAGCGTTGTCTAATCGCTTATTTCCATGTTCCGTACTACACCAAATGCTATACTTAATAGAACGGTGAATATCGTCCTCTGAGTAACTCTTGATAATAAAGAAACGAGCTCCTTTTGGATTCAAACTGAATTCTTTGGGATTGTATTGATTAGCCGAGCGTAGTTTTTCAAGCACAGGATGAGCATTTTGCCCTTGTGTTGGGGCTGAAATTGGCGTTAGTCCAGCATTTCCCGAAGAATTTGCAGTCTGGTTAGAATTTCCTGAATTACCAGAGTAAGAATTGGCGTTTCTACGGGGCGCACTCCAGACACGACCACCTTGCTGATTCCCTTGCTTATTTCCAGCATTATTTCTTGTTTCCCAAGTACCAATGTCCAAATTCTGTTTCGGGTTCACAGGTGCCCGTGGAATAGTCCGTGGTTTCAACTGAGGTTGTGGCCGTGCAGGTTGACTTGCAATTGCCGCCCAAGACGCTTTCTTGGGTGCTTGCGATGTCCCACTTGTAACCACGGCACCAGCTGAAACATTAACCACACCACCGTCCCCTGCAATATGCCCCCCATCATTAACAACATGATTGCTGTCCACATTTTTGTCATTAATACTCATAGCCTTCAGTCCTTGGTCCATACTAGCCATACCAGGGTCTCTTTCGAATTCCCCGTTCATTGCTCCATAAGGATCTGCCGGAATCATATTCTCAGGTCTATAATAATCCTCTGTGGGATAACCCCTCGCGTCTTTTCTACCCTGTCCCGCGTTACTCCAATAATCACTTCCAGAATAATCAGTCCATCCAAACTGTGGATAACCAAAACCACCAAACATTCCATTATAGTCATAACTCCCGAATGATAACATAGTGGCTTCTCCGCCATTAGACCAAGCACCATCACCAAGTCCCTGTCCAACATACGGAAATGGCATAGCGGATGTATTGTAGTAACTAGGCATGAAGGGGTCAGAAACACCTGGACTCGACATTGGGGCTGCTCCGTAACCGGCCTGAAAAATAATCATAGTTTAATCATTAGTCATTACATACAAGTTATATGATAAATATTTGAATACTAATAACCATGCTTACTTTAGTTTGTTACCGTCTATCACTGGTAACGGACTACCACTTACATATACTCCAATTAAAGATAAACATTACATGTTCAAATTACAATCCCAAAAGTCCCAAGAGCAAAGAAAACACTCCGAAAGCTGGCAAATTAAGTTAGACAAATAAACTTCCACCAGGGAAGTGTTACTGGTGCCCACATCTTGCCAACTTCAGCTGCCATGGGTAATTTATAACCTTTCAAACATGATTTTCTGAACTTTTTCCACATTAGCTATTTAGATAATTTTACATAATGGTAAGAAGGGTACAAAATTGTATTTTACTTCAGAACAGCTGAAGATTACTTGAAAAACACGAAAGTTTCTATGGAAACACAAAAGTACTTATGAAATACAATTTTAACAGTTCTTACTAAGTAATCAGTAGAAATAGTTTAATAAGGTAGCCATGGTAACTATGTACAGACTATTTAGCGAGTATTTCTAAGCATGAAAACGTTATTAGCCTTTACCTATGCTTGCTAATAACATTTACACAATTCCCCAAGTACTTGCTAAATAAAATAATATTAACATAGCAAAATTACGATTAAGCGCTACAAATACTAAAACACCTGTATGATTAAGACCAAAACTTAAAAGTAAATCTCATGATTGATAAGCATTTTAGAGAGAAGTGTTAATTTGTGTGCGGCAATTTATGCATGTTGAAAAATTGTACATGTTGTCAGGGCTCTACAATAACTTTAGATGGACAAGTGAAAATATATTTCACTTGTCAGAATGTAAATTAACTTGATTTTTGTTTATTTCCTGCAGAGGTTGCAGTACATGGTCCCACCACTCATATTTGATAAATCCTGATTATTTCTCTCATCAACAACCTTTTTAATCTATCTGCAAGTTTTTTTGTTTTGCTTTTTGGTTTTTTTTTTTAAGTTAAATCCATGGTATGGTGCCTGCAACTGAACCATGTGGTTTTACCATAAACCCTTTTCTATAGAGTGTTTGTATAAAGATGTGGAAACCTAATGTGATAACAAAATTGCATTTATAAGAATCTTTCCATGTTAAAATTAGACTTTCAAAACTATGTGGGACCTGTCAAAAGTGAAGGTGAAGGTCCTGGAACTTTTGTTACAAAACTTAATTTTGATCTTTGAACCAATGAATGTGTGAATCTCGCAATCCTGCCTCCTAGATTGGACATGGGTGATGGACATCCGACCTTTTGGGAAAAATCACAACAACATATTAGAAATTCTAGAATACTGGTAATTGAACAAATTTTATCTGTTTTCATAGCAAAAAAGCGCCGTCTCTTTTGTCTCTATATAAATCATCCAGCAAAATGTGGGTTAATATAGATTGAAATCGTTACCAGAATGAGATAATCTCCAAATATGATGTTGATGATCTTGTGAATTTTTTTTTTCTCAAAAAATTGATATAGCTAATTGGGAATTTTTTACTATAGAATTGGGGAAAATGTATGTTTTTTGCATTGGGAATGGGTCCCTTTACCGGACCCTGTGGATACCCAGAAAAATCCCTGATGCGATACCCAATTATGTGTGCAACATAACACCAGAGAAAACCAAGTTTTTGGGCACCATGTTTTTCTTATGTTATGGTCATCATACCGCATGGTTTATAGGGTCATAACCTCAATTTCACAATTATTTCTTAACAAGGATTTACCTTAATTTAAATTTTGAAAATTTTTGTTTGGAATTACAATTGAACACATGTTAAGCTAAAAGAGATCTTTAAAATGACACCTTAAGTAATAGAGTGTCTTTATAATTAAAATAATTAACATTTTTAATTTTAAAGTTGAGGAATGATTGTGAAAGTGGGGCCTGGACTCATAACTATACACATGGTGTGCCAAGATAACAAACCATATAATGCAATACCTTTATAAATTGTACATACCTGATTTTGTTGCTGGAGAAATGGGTCAATACCGACCTGGTGGGTGGGTTGTTGTTGTAAATAGGGTTCGAATTCTTCGTCTTTCACCGTTTCCTGTTTAACAGTTCCATTTGCCACTAAAAAATCCAAATTAAATTCAAATTCAATATTAACGTTTCATAATTTGGTATTAAGAAAAAGAAATACAGAATGATTCAATAAGGTTTTACATCCAATTCAAGAATATTTCACCTATACCTGGATATATGTCTGTGTTACCAGCTATAGGTGAAACTTTAGTTTTTAACTTAGCAGTGCACTCACGACAAAGCGTAGGAAGGGTTCTTTAACATGCCATGTTGCCCTTGGTAAGAACATTCTTGGACAGACCCCAAAACGGGTTCGAACCCATGATCTTTCACACATAGAGCAAACACTCTACCAATTAAGCTACCGTATGTAAAATGCTAGCTATGTTTCAGTAGAAACATCAACAAGCCCCGGTGAATATACTATCACCAATATCAAGGCACTTATTTCATGGTTCAGGAAACCAGAGTCCCTGGAGAAAATCACTTTCAGCAGTGAACAGACAACATTCTCTCACTAGGATGTGCCAAAGGGAGATTACAACTTACAACTTAAGACAACAAAGAAAGATGTGATCCTAAGCCAGAAAAACATAGAATTTTATAGCTGTTAAATATCCTACAATTTGTAATGTGATGTTGTTAAACATTTTTTAGAGATTTGTTAAACAAAATCTGCAATTTCGGAGATCGAGATTAACAGGGGCCCAGTAGCCAATGGCCCCCAGAAATTTGTCTGGGTCCACAAAGTTTATAAGATTTTTGCTACGTATTGCTATTGCAACTTCTCTTTTAAAAGTGAGCTAGGGCCCAAACTCAAAATAGTTAGCTTCATCCCTAAATTGTATTTTTTTATGAAGAATCTCTCAAATCGGTAATCTGTGCTTATTCTGAACCAAATTGATACCATTGATATAAATTTTGAAGTATATTTAAAGACAACATGATCATGATGAACACCTGTGTAACATATTGACATTTACACCTGTCCTCCAAGATTAAAATCTTAAAATCTTACCTAACAATAGATATTGATTACATTCTTATGAAAGATAATTTATCAAATTTAACTTTGACCTCAAATGCAAATTTACAAGATCCAAGGCTATTTTAAGTACATTTCAAGATAGGTGTGAAAGTAATCTTTGGCTTTTAAATCTAAAATTGTAGCTTCAGACTTCCAAGGATTTGCATTTCAATAGTTGAAATCCACAGACTACAGTGCCTAAATTCGACTTTAAACAATCCCAAATTTCATAAATTGTACTGTGCATAATATATTAACGCAATAATGCAGTAGAATTTTCTTTCACTTTCAACAATTAACCCTTTTTTTGGACGTCTTGAAACTTAACAAGTTAATTCACAAGATTAAGATGGTTCTGTCAAAACAAAGGTTGTATTTAGTGTTTAATGTAGCATCTGTAATGGCAAACACTGAATGTTTGGAATTGGAATGGATATTTAGGTGTCAGGGAAGATCATACCACCATACCGTATAAGATTATTTTGACACACAAGTGCAAGGCTCAAAACAAAATGATAAACTGAAATATATTTGATCATAAATACACAATTAGTTTTCTGGTTATCTTAGTTAGCACTTGTCTTAAATCCTTTAGTACAGAAGGTCAGAGGTTTGACACCTACAAATATCTGGTAGCAGTATTTACCACACCCCTCTTCATCCATTACACTTCACTACGAGCCTGTTATCTCACAATTTACAGTGGTTATATACGGCCAATATTTGGTCAGAATGTATGAAATAGGATATATTTTCATTTGATTAACTTATTAATTATGAAAATAACTTCTAAAGATGATATAATGGGGAAATATGTTATTATGTCATTAAGTATGTCAAATATCTTCACTTTCTCCTTACTCATTATATTTCCAAGATTGTGTTTGTGCAACTAGCCAAGTGGTATGTAAATATTTTTCATTTCAAAAAGGCTTCTTATAAATGGTCTCTACTTATGAGTAAAAGGTGACACCACCACCTTGCTATGGAACCACCTCAACCTTTTGTAATGTTGAGGCTTTATACACGTGGGGGAAATTTTGGAGTGAAAAAAATGAATTAGGACAATAATAATTTGTGGTTAACAACCACAAATTAACACAACATACATACTTTTGACATCTCGTATTTTTGTACAGATTTCTATGACATTATAAACGTGGTAACTAATGGGAGTATACTGTTTTTAAATTAACAAGTGGTTGCCACATGAACAGGGGACGGAATTATTTTGTTGATTTCATTTTAGACCGTGTGTAAATTCCACAAATTCCAAGATAACAGGTGCTCCAGTTATGACACATGTATAGAAAGTCCTAAAGCACCCAGATCCTGGACTAATACTTCAGATTACACAAGCACTGCCATGCCCATTTCTCACAAACTCGGCCCGGAAATATTCGTTTTCCTGACGTTTCGTTCTCACCTTGATTTGGCTGACCCTTTGTCCTCTGTTAACGACACAGCACATGAAAGAGAAAAAATATATAATTAATTAGTATATGTATATTTACAAAATGACCTTACCAAAGTGATCATAGAAGGAATGCCGGACATTTCGATAAAGGGCACACGCATGGTTTATAGTAACTACCTGATCAACACTAGCAGACATCACACTAAATTCACAGTGAAATAATGTCTTTTAAAATAAAACAACAAGTCACTTATAGTCTTTGATATTAAAAGAATCACACTATTTTAAAACAGTGTCCAATAGTCTATAGATTTAGCTGTAAATCCCCAAGAAATATCACGAAATTACGTTTCCTTTTTTCCGAAACAATGGCGGAGGCTATGCATGTGCCTCGTTCCCGCGTTGGTCCACGTGATTTTATGCTGACGTCAACAAGTACCTGTTTTCCTTAACACAGCAAGGGACATAAGTACAGTTAATAGACATTCATAAAATTACGGAACTTCTTATGATCAGAAATATTGAGGTGAAAAGATCAAACATTTATTTATTTATTTATTTATTTATTTATTTATTTATTTATTTATTTATTTTATTTATTTATTTATTTATTTAAAATAAATAAACTTGGCGATCTTCATATGAACGGTTTGCTAAGAAAGAGTCGTTCTCTGAAAAACCATCTAACCTCCATATGAAACGCCAGGGATTTTGATTTTATCAACAGTTAATAAGTACCTCATTGATACTTATTTATACCGTATTACGCAACAAACATGCTTGAAAAGATAGGTACCGTAATACAGAAAGCCTTTAAAGTGAACCCTTATATATTGTATTCAATTATTTCATAATATTCAAAAATAGCAGATGTCAGCTTCTTTTTATATCAAAGCTTGATATCGGCGCTGAACTTTACAACATTCGCGAACTGGCTTAGTAGCATCTGTAGTCATGATCTCTTGAATACTGAATAGCAATTTAACACGGAGATCATTTCACCTGCTATTGCTTCCCAACGATAATGGATCACGCTTGTTTGTTTCCATTTATGTTGATGATATAAGCAAGTTGAAATACTTCTAAAAAATCTTGTCTCAAAACATGAAACACGGGTCCCCGACCGTCGCAAGATAATGTCATGTTAGAACACAACGAAAGAATATTTCGTTACAGCTTGTGGTCCGTGCTGTCTAAATATTTTTAATACATAATCACACACACACAGAGAGAGAGAGAAGAGAGAGAGAGAGAGAGAGGAGAGAGAGATAATAATAATAATGATAAAAATAAAAATAAATAAATAAGGAAATAACTATAATAAAAGTAAAATAAAATAGAATATAAGGTTAGGATAGTCCGTCGTTTTTCTTCATTTCAATTCATAATTTTTTGTGCAGTCAAATCAAATTTTGCTTACGCGCATCTTTATTTGCAATCATGTATAAAGAAAATAATAAATTTTATGATCGATATCGGCTAAATAAATAACTGAGAATTTTTTTTTACCAAGACTGGCAATCATAGTTTTAAAACTAACTACTACGGGACACGCGCTACTTTCAATCGGCGACTGTAGGTTTGAATCTCTCCCGGGGAAATCTAAGTATGGGAAACTTTGTTTTCTACAAAGAAACTGTCACTATTAAATAATATATGGAATTTTTATTAAAAATTATTTTTGAGAAGACCAGTTTTCCAGACGAATTTTATAACACGTGTCACAAGTTTAACCGTCTTCAGTTGCATGCAAAGAATGTAATATAGTGTAACATTTTACATGTTTTTTTATGTTGAAAATGTGGAAATATGAAAAATATAAATATAATATCTGAAATTTCAGTTTGCTTGCCCAAAGTTCAGTGGTTTTCTTCGGTTCCCGTACCACTCCCACCTACAGGAGTGGGGCGCAAACGGGTCACGTACAAAGAACGATAACTCTTACTGTCTTGCTATAATATGAATTGATTGAATGGCCAGTCAAGAATATTTCATATCGAAACACCACCAGCTATAGATAAAGTGGCAGAAATTTTGACCTTTGCAGTGCATCCATGTAGTGCAGGGAGGGTTCTTCTATGTAAAACCCAATCAATCAATCAATCAATCAATCAATCAATCAATCAATCAATCAATCAATCAATCAATCAATCAATCATCAATCAATCAATCAATCAATCAATCAATCAATCAATCAATGTAAATTAGAATAATCAGTTCCTGTAGCTTTAGGATCCGATATTACAATTATTTCTTAACCAAGATTTCTCTTAACTTGAATTACGTAATTCTGACAATGTTTTTTCAGGCTGACCAATTCGACGGATTTATCAGTTTTTGACGGATTTGTACCATAAAAACAGATAAACGGACGGGTGAAATGGAAACCTCAATTAAGACGGATTTTTTTTTCATTTTGAAGGTGTTTTTTTTAAATTAAGAGTACTAAAAATTCGGACTCTTTGTATGACATTTATACCATAATCAAACACTTAACGAGAAAGTACCCAAATTGTAACCTTGCGCACTAAAATATACCGATCTGGACAATTTCAAATAAATAAATTTAATTGGTCAGTCTGTTTTTTAAACTATTGGTACAATAAACTATTTGTAAAAACTAATATAAGCCTGGAGTGATTTTCAAAACGACACTTTAAATTTTTGAATAAATCAACAATTTTGCCAGATTTAAGTCAGTAATGAAATGATCGTAAAACTGGAGTCTGGTCAATTTTGATTTAAACTGAAAAATGACTCAGTTTTGTATTTTCCTTTTAACTTTGAATTTACAGTTTAAAATTTTACATTTTCAGTAAGTTTTAAAATATAATTAAAATATTTAATGGAATAGTATTCATGGCTTGATCAATCTGCCAATTCAATGCATATATTTATCGGCCGTATGTGCTTTAAGTAATGAAATAAAAATCTTTCTCCCATTGGGCGCCCCACTTCAAAGTCCACTGGGACGTTACTGTTTTTGAGCGTAGGATATCTATGTACAATCAGTATACATATCTACCCCGAAATGGCCACTATAGAATTACTGAAGGAAACTCTGATAGCGATATTTTATTTAATTTATTATTGGATTGAAGCTATTATTTTGGCTTTTATTCCTGCAAGCATCAGAGGTAAAGATGTGGCAGGAGAAACTGTTCTTATTACCGGAGCAGGTAAGATAGCTTTATAACCATCTAAGATTTCCTCTCATAAATTACAGGTAAGGTCAAAGTTCAAATGGACCTTTCGCTCACTTGTTTGACATATTTTAAGGTTTTGGGATTTTTAGATGCTAATGGGAAATTTCTGACAGGTAATAGGTCCTTTTCGCTCACCTGCTTGTATAACCGTGTATGATCCACTTGAAATGGCCCTTTATGCTCACCTGTTTTTAAACCATGTAGGTTACAGAGAAATATATACAAATACAGGCCAAATAAAATGACCATTTTTGCTCACCTGGTTTTAAACAGATAGGTTACACAGATAACGCCAGTTAAAATGGCCCTTTAAGCTTGCCTATTCAAATATTTACTATTTTAGGGGCCTTAATTTCTGACAGGTAATATGTCGTATTTGCTCATCTATTTGTAAAACTGTGTATTATACCCTTAAAATGGCCCTTTATGCTCACCTGTTTTAAAAACCATATGGTTACACAGATAAAAGTCATTTAAAATGGCCCTTTATGCTCACCTGTTTTTAAACCAGATGGTTACAGGATAAAAATCATTAGAAATGGCCCTTTAAGCTCACCTGTTTTGGACATTTTAATTTGTTATAGATGTTTGGTACTGAGTGATTTAATACAAACATTTATTATGTAAATCATAGCTGAGCAGGGCCTCAATACTTATCTGATTTTCATTTCTTTATCAACCAAAACTGTTTAATGATTTTAACCAATTTCTTTTGCATAGGTACAGGTCTGGTGTAGTTATTTTTACTTGAATTTTAACAACATTTATTGTGTCTTGTAAACTGACAATATTTCATATAATCTTATTAATTTACCCATAAATTTCCATGGTTTGAAGTTTCTGTAGGGCTTACTTGTGTACCCCCACCCCACTAATTAAAATTTAAATAAAATGTTTGAAATATAATTTTTCATAGAAATGTTCAAAATGTCTTGATTCAATTATTTTTGGGCATTGTCATTCAAACAGAAAATTTAGCAGAGGTTACATTTGAAATCCACCTGGAATTTCCAATGCACTTTTTAGTTTATACTCGTTAAAACTTTTCCTGGTAACATTTTCCCTGGTTGAAAAAATCACTGTCATTTGGGTCAGCTATGCTCAAAGCCACTAACATCTTTTAAAACATGACCCACTTTTGTCTAATTCAAGAAATTAATTTTATTACAACAAATATAAATATTTTTTAAAAATCACAATTTGATATGATAGTTCATTTCCTTCTTGAAAGAAAATGAAATATAAGTACAAGTACTACAAATATTTTATATATATAAGGAGGGGATATGTCATGTTATTAATGTCAGTATGTTTATTAAGGCCAGGCTATTTAAATGATTGTTTTATTTATAATATTCTGAGCCAAAAGGACGAGTTTCATTATGAAATTTAAAAAGTACCGGTACCCATGGTATTATAAAAAAAATTCTCCTGTGCTCTGAGCTGGAAATGTTAAGTTTGTTCACACACACACACACACACACACACACACACACACACACACACACACACACACACACACACACACAATTTTTGGTAAATATGATAAGGAGATTAACCTTTATGATAATTATCATAAGATAAGAACCACAACATTAATTTTTGTGGCCTTCCTATATCCGGAATTTTAATCGCTCTCTAGTTAATGAGGAAGGTTAAGTATGTACCTATTAGACAAATTTAACTTAAGATGAAGACAATGATTGGATTATCCCTTTAAGCGATTAGATAGGATGTTACTTCATATTCTTAATACTATCAGAGTCACTATACAGTGTTCGTGACGGTTAATGAGTAATAATGTTATGCTTATTTTTCATAGAAAGTCCATTAAACTTAAATAATGTTTGATATAGTTCACGACAGTGTTGGTGACAGTTAATTAATCTGGGATTTTTTCTGCCAATCACAGGGTCTGGTAATAGGACCCATTCCCAATTTAAAATGTTCTCATCTTCCCAAATGTTGTAGGTAAAAATTTCCAATTGACGTACCACCAGTCATGTCTTTTGTGTTCCGACACTGGCCGCCATCATGGTACCAAAGCAGCGTCACGACGGCTAATGACGTACTACTGTCAGTGATGTCATTAAATGGCACAATGCAGCCCGAGTTTTCATTCTTTATGTGTGTATTTCAAGCATGCCAGGCCTTTGTCAGAACAATGTGGGTGTAGCCGGCGATCCTTCAATTGACTTTGAAGTTGCAGGAACAATCCCAGTCACTAGTTTGCTTAATTTTCATAGAAAATCCAGTAAACTTCAGTGGAATTTGATATGGTTCACTTACTTGAGTCTAATCAAGCCTGAACATCACTACATGTAATCACATCCATCCATGATTATCATAAAATATTTCTGTAGGAAAAAATGTTGCCACTATGGGGGTTTTACATGTAAAAATGA
Source organism: Anadara kagoshimensis (assembly GCA_021292105.1). Taxonomy (NCBI): domain Eukaryota; kingdom Metazoa; phylum Mollusca; class Bivalvia; order Arcoida; family Arcidae; genus Anadara; species Anadara kagoshimensis. The sequence continues at coordinate 8,105 of CM037863.1, read as the reverse complement.
TGATGTTTATACAGGAAGTATTCTTGGTGAGAAAGGGACCCATCATTTTAGACGTTCTTCAAGGTGTAAAATACCCATAGCAACAACAATATACTCTATAGAGAGGCATTCTATGATAATAATTTATGTGCATAGAAATTTCCCATTCAACTGGGCTTATATTATATATATATGAAACACAAACTTTTTCATGTTTATTGAATTTCTATAAAGATTAAGCATAATTTTAATATTTGACTGTCACAAACATGGTAATGTGTATAGTAACTATCTTGATGGTTTAATTGGTCATACCAGGTTTTTAATCTACTTTTATTTAGTCTGTAAAGTTAGGCTCATGGTCAAGTGGTTAAGGTCCCATACAGATGAGACTCATGTTCAAGTGGTTAAGGTCCCATACAGATGAGACTCATGGTCAAGTGGTTAAGGTCCCATACAGATGAGACTCATGGTCAAGTGGTTAAAGACCCATACAGATGAGACTCGTGGTCAAGTGGTTAAGGTCCCATACAGATGAGACTCATGGTCAAGTGGTTAAGGTCCCATACAGATGAGACTCATGGTCAAGTGGTTAAGGTCCCATACAGATGAGACTCATGGTCAAGTGGTTAAGGTCCCATACAGATGAGACTCATGGTCAAGTGGTTAAGGTCCCATACAGATGAGACTCATGGTCAAGTGGTTAAGGTCCCATACAGATGAGACTCATGGTCAAGTGGTTAAAGACCCATACAGATGAGACTCATGGTCAAGTGGTTAAGGTCCCATACAGATGAGACTCATGGTCAAGTGGTTAAGGTCCCATACAGATGAGACTCATGGTCAAGTGGTTAAGGTCCCATACAGATGAGACTCATGGTCAAGTGGTTAAGGTCCCATACAGATGAGACTCATGGTCAAGTGGTTAAGGTCCCATACAGATGAGACTCATGGTCAAGTGGTTAAAGACCCATACAGATGAGACTCGTGGTCAAGTGGTTAAGGTCCCATACAGATGAGACTCATGGTCAAGTGGTTAAGGTCCCATACAGATGAGACTCATGGTCAAGTGGTTAAGGTCCCATACAGATGAGACTCATGGTCAAGTGGTTAAGGTCCCATACAGATGAGACTCATGGTCAAGTGGTTAAGGTCCCATACAGATGAGACTCATGGTCAAGTGGTTAAGGTCCCATACAGATGAGACTCATGGTCAAGTGGTTAAAGACCCATACAGATGAGACTCATGGTCAAGTGGTTAAGGTCCCATACAGATGAGACTCATGGTCAAGTGGTTAAGGTCCCATACAGATGAGACTCATGGTCAAGTGGTTAAGGTCCCATACAGATGAGACTCATGGTCAAGTGGTTAAGGTCCCATACAGATGAGACTCATGGTCAAGTGGTTAAGGTCCCATACAGATGAGACTCATGGTCAAGTGGTTAAGGTCCCATACAGATGAGACTCATGGTCAAGTGGTTAAAGACCCATACAGATGAGACTCATGGTCAAGTGGTTAAGGTCCCATACAGATGAGACTCATGGTCAAGTGGTTAAGGTCCCATACAGATGAGACTCATGGTCAAGTGGTTAAGGTCCCATACAGATGAGACTCATGGTCAAGTGGTTAAGGTCCCATACAGATGAGACTCATGGTCAAGTGGTTAAGGTCCCATACAGATGAGACTCATGGTCAAGTGGTTAAAGACCCATACAGATGAGACTCGTGGTCAAGTGGTTAAGGTCCCATACAGATGAGACTCATGGTCAAGTGGTTAAGGTCCCATACAGATGAGACTCATGGTCAAGTGGTTAAGGTCCCATACAGATGAGACTCATGGTCAAGTGGTTAAGGTCCCATACAGATGAGACTCATGGTCAAGTGGTTAAGGTCCCATACAGATGAGACTCATGGTCAAGTGGTTAAGGTCCCATACAGATGAGACTCATGGTCAAGTGGTTAAAGACCCATACAGATGAGACTCATGGTCAAGTGGTTAAGGTCCCATACAGATGAGACTCATGGTCAAGTGGTTAAGGTCCCATACAGATGAGACTCATGGTCAAGTGGTTAAGGTCCCATACAGATGAGACTCATGGTCAAGTGGTTAAGGTCCCATACAGATGAGACTCATGGTCAAGTGGTTAAGGTCCCATACAGATGAGACTCATGGTCAAGTGGTTAAAGACCCATACAGATGAGACTCGTGGTCAAGTGGTTAAGGTCCCATACAGATGAGACTCATGGTCAAGTGGTTAAGGTCCCATACAGATGAGACTCATGGTCAAGTGGTTAAGGTCCCATACAGATGAGACTCATGGTCAAGTGGTTAAGGTCCCATACAGATGAGACTCATGGTCAAGTGGTTAAGGTCCCATACAGATGAGACTCATGGTCAAGTGGTTAAGGTCCCATACAGATGAGACTCATGGTCAAGTGGTTAAAGACCCATACAGATGAGACTCATGGTCAAGTGGTTAAGGTCCCATACAGATGAGACTCATGGTCAAGTGGTTAAGGTCCCATACAGATGAGACTCATGGTCAAGTGGTTAAGGTCCCATACAGATGAGACTCATGGTCAAGTGGTTAAGGTCCCATACAGATGAGACTCATGGTCAAGTGGTTAAGGTCCCATACAGATGAGACTCATGGTCAAGTGGTTAAGGTCCCATACAGATGAGACTCATGGTCAAGTGGTTAAAGACCCATACAGATGAGACTCATGGTCAAGTGGTTAAGGTCCCATACAGATGAGACTCATGGTCAAGTGGTTAAGGTCCCATACAGATGAGACTCATGGTCAAGTGGTTAAGGTCCCATACAGATGAGACTCATGGTCAAGTGGTTAAGGTCCCATACAGATGAGACTCATGGTCAAGTGGTTAAGGTCCCATACAGATGAGACTCATGGTCAAGTGGTTAAAGACCCATACAGATGAGACTCGTGGTCAAGTGGTTAAGGTCCCATACAGATGAGACTCATGGTCAAGTGGTTAAGGTCCCATACAGATGAGACTCATGGTCAAGTGGTTAAGGTCCCATACAGATGAGACTCATGGTCAAGTGGTTAAGGTCCCATACAGATGAGACTCATGGTCAAGTGGTTAAGGTCCCATACAGATGAGACTCATGGTCAAGTGGTTAAGGTCCCATACAGATGAGACTCATGGTCAAGTGGTTAAAGACCCATACAGATGAGACTCATGGTCAAGTGGTTAAGGTCCCATACAGATGAGACTCATGGTCAAGTGGTTAAGGTCCCATACAGATGAGACTCATGGTCAAGTGGTTAAGGTCCCATACAGATGAGACTCATGGTCAAGTGGTTAAGGTCCCATACAGATGAGACTCATGGTCAAGTGGTTAAGGTCCCATACAGATGAGACTCATGGTCAAGTGGTTAAGGTCCCATACAGATGAGACTCATGGTCAAGTGGTTAAGGTCCCATACAGATGAGACTCATAGTCAAGTGGTTAAGGTCCCATACAGATGAGACTCATGGTCAAGTGGTTAAGGTCCCATACAGATGAGACTCATGGTCAAATGGTTAAGGTCCCATACAGATGAGACTCATGGTCAAGTGGTCAAAGACCCATACAGATGAGACTCATGGTCAAGTAGTTAAGGTCCCATACAGATGAGACTCATGGTCAAGTGGTTAAGGTCCCATACAGATGAGACTCATGGTCAAGTGGTTAAGGTCCCATACAGATGAGACTCATGGTCAAGTGGTTAAGGTCCCATGCAGATTAGACTCATGGTCAAGTGGTTAAAGACCCATACAGATGAGACTCATGGTCAAGTGGTTAAGGTCCCATACAGATGAGACTCATGGTCAAGTGGTTAAGGTCCCATACAGATGAGACTCATGGTCAAGTGGTTAAGGTCCCATACAGATGAGACTCATGGTCAAGTGGTTAAGGTCCTATACAGATGAGACTCATTGTCAAGTGGTTAAGGTCCCATACAATTGAGACTCATTGTCAAGTGGTTAAGGTCCCATACAGATGTTAGTTAATTGATGTCTAATATACCATTACTTCATTCTGTTGTACAAGGAATTGTGTAGGTTGGTTGAATGTTGCTTAACGTCGCATCAGCAATTTTTCAGCTATACGCAACAACAACTATTTTATTAATCTCTATGGATTAATCTATGAACAATTTTGTGTATGCATGTGAAGTGCCAGTGTGTTGTATGGTCTGCCTTGTACTAGTGCACACTCAGGGCAACTTTAATGTGCTAGCTCACAGAGTCAGTACGCTGCAGACAAGCGTACAACTCCCGCATTCCATTATACTAATACCAAGTGAATCAGTAAAGGCCAATGGTAAGGAAAATTCACTTTCACACATTTGGTCCAAGCGAGACTCAAACTCACAGCAGAGAGAGATCCCTGGATTTGAAGACTAACGTCTTATCCATTAGGTCACCACAGCCTCTAGGAATTGTGTTGGGATGAAAATCGTAAAATTAATGTTTTATATCCTTATCATGTGAGATATAAATAATCACTTTAATGCCATGTTGATATTTAAAATTAATTCATTTACAATATCTGTAAACAGTTCAAATACAAACTGGGATTAACAGGACCAGTTGTACACCATCACTCCACTTACAGGATATAAATTCTAAAATTGATAGACAGGAAAACAAACTGGATATTGGAACAGGGTTTGTACAGGCCTGGAAAAGTCCTTAAATTCTGGGGTTTGTCCTAAAAAGACCATAAAAACAAGTCTGACCCTAAAAAGCCCTTGAATTTGTTCTGAAGGCCCTAAAAACCGCTTGAAGTTGGCCAGTTGGGTGTCTGTATTTCGATATTAAGTGGTTGCAAATAGACTGATATAAATGAATAAATAAATTTTTAAGTTACCTCGAAATGAGGAATTTAAAGGTATCTGGCCCTCCTGAACGCCCAACTTCATCACTTCAAGTGTCATTACTAACTATAGACACGTAATTGTTTTATTGATTTAATCGTCTTTTTACCAATTTTTTTTGCTAAAATTGTCTTTCTGATTAGGCCTTGAATTTGCAAATAAGACCCCAAAAAGACCCTAAAAAGTCCTTAAATTTGAAGTTCAAATGTCTGCGAACCCTGTGGAAGGGAAGGAATGAAAATCCTAAAATTAATGTTGTTTAGCCTTATCATATGAATCTAATGACAGTTCAAGTAAAAATTGGGATTGATAATGCAGATATACATTAATTATTTCTCCATTCCACTCACTAAATTCTAAAATATACGGGCCGGAAAACAAGCTAGATATTGGATGAGCAGGAATGACAATTCTAAAATTAATATTTGGTGGCCTTATTATAGAGATTTACAGATTGTTTTATATATTTCAGTTCAGTTTCCTTAATATCTGTAAACATTTTGAGTATAAAATGAATAGACTGCTGAATCACAATGACCCACAAAACCAGAGAGAACAACCTAGGATAGACCTGTATTCTGAAATTTATACATATGCTACTGATGCAGTCCATTAGCGGTCTAAATGGCCACACCTTCTAGACTGAATAGGTCATTTTCAGTTTACAAAACAATGATGATGCTGTGTCTTAAAATGAGTTCTGTGTTATAAATGTTCTAAGTTAGTCTGTACACATATTTGATTTCACATGTAATTATTTTCAAGGTATATGAAATTTAGACATATCCACATAGTTAAATTTTCCCCTTTTTTTAGCTCACCTGGCCTAAAGGCCATGTGAGCTTTTGCCATCACTCGGCGTCCGTCGTCCGTCAGTCCGTCCGTCAGTCCGTCAGTCTGTCAGTCTGTCAGTCAGTCAGTCCGTCAGTCCGTCTGTAAACTTTTCACATTTTGGCTATCTCCTCTGAAACCCCTGAACCAATTTTAACCAAACTTTACAGGAATGATGTATAGAAGGTCCTTTACTTAGATTGCCAAAATTTTTCTGATCCGCCAAAAAACATGGCTGCCAGGGCAGAAGATAGTTTAACATTGGACCCTATGGGAAAAACGAATTTTTGGCTATCTCCTCAGAAATGACTGAAGGGAATTTAACCAAACTTTACAGAAATGATGTATAGAAGGTCTTTCCCTTAGATTGCCAAAATTTTTCTGATCCGCAAAAAAACATGGCCGCCAGCGCAGAAGATAGTTTAACATTGGACCCTATGGGAAAAGCATATATATGCTATCTCCTCTGAAGCTAGTAAAGCAAATTGAACCAAACTTTACAGGAATGATGTATAGAAGGTCTTTTACTTAGATTGCCAAAATTTTTCTGATCCACCAAAAAACATGGCCGCCAGGGCAGAAGATAGTTTAACATTAGACCCTATGGGAAAAACGAATTTTTGGCTATCTCCTCAGAAATGACTGAAGGGAATTTAACCAAACTTTACAGAAATGATGTATAGAAGGTCCTTTACTTAGATTGCCAAAATTTTTCTGATCCGCCAAAAAACATGGCCGCCAGGGCAGAAGATAGTTTAACATTGGGACCCTATGGGAAAAGCATATATATGCTATCTCCTCTGAAGCTAGTGAAGCAAATTGAACCAAACTTTACAGGAATAATGTATAGAAGGTCCTTTACTTAGATTGCCAAAATTTTTCTGATCTGCCTAAAAACATGGCCGCCAGCGCAGCAGATAGTTTAACATTGGACCCTATGGGAAAAACGAATTTTTGGCTATCTCCTCAGAAATGACTGAAGTGAATTTAACCAAACTTTACAGGAATAATGTATAGAAGGTCCTTTACATAGATTGCCAAAATTTTTCTGATCCACAAAAAAACATGGCAGCCAGGGCAGAAGATAGTTTAACATTGGACCCTATGGGAAAAACGCAGCATTTTGACTATGTCCTCTGAAATGACTGAAGCAAATTGAACCAAACTTTCAGGAATAATGTATAGAAGGTCCTTTACATAGATTGACAAAATTTTTCTGATCTGTTATAAAACATGGCTGCCAGCGAAGAACATTGTTTCACATTGGACCCTATGAGAAGAGCAAGTAAGAGATGTGATTTTAATCAGATTGAAAAAACTGAATGGTACATATAGTTCTACAGTGATTTCCTTAGCCATTCTGTCTGATATAAACAGTGCATTTGTTCATCACTGGAATACAAATTTGCTTTAAAAGCATTTTAGTCAGGTGAGCGATACAGGCTCAGCCACACTGAGCCTCTGGTTGAATATGTACTATAACACAAAAAGTATAATATAATTTTCGCGCAAAACAAACAACCACCAAATGACCATGAAATAAGCAAAAATTAGTACACTTCGAAAATAAATATATTTACACTCATTTATTATAAAACATAAACAGGCGTTTGATCAAATACATACAAACAATTAACACCAATCCACATTTGTGACTTATGAGACACTTAAAAACAACAGATTTCTACCAATTAAAAACAAACAAGTCGAAATCACAATGGCAAAGCAAAGTAAAAACTTTGAAACTGGCAAATTAGTTAAACATAAACTTCCACCAGGGATGTAAGGTCAGGTGCTGCAGAACTGAGTAAGGACCTTCTGCCTACCTAGCTACACCCACCTCATGTAAAATCAAAATTGAGAATGAAATGGACATGGAACTATTGGATTGTCAAATGTATCCAGGGTAATTTTGAATACAGACATCACACTTATCAACAATATATTGTGATGAGAGCAAATGATACAAAAAGAAATGAATCCATGGAATAAATCAGGGAGTGAAAAATCTTTTAACTGAATGCAAACCACAGATTTTAGACATAAATCATTTAAAGGCAGCCATTTGTTATTGTTACCAAGCTCGTACTACATTGTAGGTATTAGGAAATGTTGAATAAAAATAAAAACCTTATAGTTTTTCATCACAATAAAGGGATATTTTGTGCAGTGTTACAATGTAATATGTTGTATGTAAGCCTGTTGTGTAAGCAGAGTGATTTATTTAGAATACAATTTTAAATAACAGTATCCCTGTGATAAGGCTGTGCAACACTAATTTTAGGATTATTCATCTCTGCTATCGAAATAAATCCATAACTAAGGTTTTTCTTCAATGTTTCAGACAAGAAGGTTGGATATGGCTGAATTAGTACTAGTGGCGGATCCAGGACTCTATGTTGG
>CM037862.1:66806081-67020514 GCA_021292105.1 Anadara kagoshimensis | reverse complement strand
TGTAATTGTGTATGTGTGTGTAATATATATACTACCAAAAAAAGGGTATGGAGTCTCTGTTTTCTCTGATCTTCATATTATCAATCTCCTATTACCGTGGGGTAACTTAGCTAAAACTCATTGTTGTTTTGTTTTACTTTTTTGTTTGCAGTCCAAATGCAAGAAATGGGCACAGTCGTTGAAAAAAGAAAAAGCCAAAAGAATAAATCACAACCAAATTAAGGTCCAGGAAAAAATACCAAGTATATATGTGCTATCAAAGTTTGACAATCACCCTTATGTGAAAGAAAAATATGCTAATGCCATAAAAGAAGAGCTCTCAAGGGAACAAAACGGTGAGAAAATAATGATATAATATGTCAAAAATGTAAGAATAAGCAGATACAAAAAATTACATCATACATATTTTTGTTTTTTCAAACTTTATTTCAAATTAAAAAATAGAACAAAAACCCACAAACATCTGTTGATTATCGTGGTAGAATTACCGTATTTCATTTTTGTTTTACAAACTTTGTTTTATAGAAAAGGAGCCCGGAAGAGATAATTTTTATCTGATAAGAGACATCCTTATTTACGCAATCATTGGAGGGAGCGCACAGAGAACTGGGGTAGTGATAAACATGACCAAAGATGAATTGCGGAATGCTAGACAGACAGGAAACTCCTTAGTTATCCCAGTAAGTATAATGATTTTTTTAGCTCTTTCAGCACTACAGACCGCTATACCGGTCTGGTCCCGAAACATGTATAAATTAATTAAAAATGTATGATTCTAATGGAGATCTCGGTGGCGCAATTGGTTAGGTAGTTTGCCGGGAAGCTACATAACCGATTGATTCAGTAGTCGCGGGTTCGGATCCCGGCTTCTACAAAATTTATATAGGGTCGATCCTCCCTAACCATCTGGTTTCTACGGTTTCTTCGGGGCCTAGTTACTTCGTGGTGAAAGGGTTACACACGCATGTACATTTCATTTTTTATTCGGGTCGTCTTCTCCATAACACCCCCACCAATAAAAAGGACTAGAAGACGCAAATATCTACTTTTTTTCTACTTACAGATTGCAGACCACAAGACTAAAATCGCCGGAACAGCAACTCCAGCGATTTCCAACTATTTTGTAGAGGGCATTAGGTGGCTTGCAAGGGTTTCGAAACACAAAGCAAACATATTTGTTACCTACGATGGGAACACACTCCAGAGTAACAATGTCAATTCGTCAATTACAAAAGTTTTGAAAGTAATCGGACATTCGGGAAGAGTTACTGCCACTCTGATGAGAAAAAGTGCGGCAATAGTTGTAAGTACACCTGTTTTGTTGTGAAATGAGCTTATATTTTTGTACATTTTGACAAACAATTTTTCGTTGTTATGATTTTGGTTAAGTGATAACTATATATATTGCAAAACGTGCTGTAACTTGTATCATATGTATTCTTATTTACAGATGAAAGATGCTCCAGAAATTGCCAGAAAAGAGTTAGCGGGTCAGATGAGCCACCAGTTTTCAACACATAACAAAAGTTATGCTTTAACTGATTTGGAGGAACGGTGCGAACGGGCCGATCGTGTCAGATCCATTTTGAACATTGGTAAGACTCACATGAATTTTTGGCCGGTCCGCATTGAAATTTTTTGTTGTAATCATTTCGTTTCATGTGAAAATTTGCTTTACATATTAGAACCACCACCCATCCCCATCAAAACTATTGTAAACATGTGTCATTTTTCATTGTATTTACAGTACGGTCAAATAAAGCTTTAACAACAGCAGCCCTCGGAGCCCCACCAACTACCAATGAAGAAACTATCACCGCTGAGCAGACTACACCGATAATACGGGAATTAGAGGAAGATGAAAAATCCACTGAAATTCCAACGCTAGTGAAACCTTTAACACCTTCTAGTCGGAACATTAGAAAACAATTGCCTTTACCAAATTAACTTCTGTGTGTATTTTAGCGGTTGAGACCATGTGGACTTTGGAAGACTTAAGAATTAAAATTATTTTTTTTAAAGTAGTAAATTCTTCACCCCTTTCAATCGCTAATATGAACTCTGACCCTTTGTTTTCATTGGTTAACAACTATATAACATGGCAGTTACAACATACACGCCCATATATGCGCGCGCATATGGTGACGTTTACTTTATAAACTGCGGGACCTTTTAGAGTAGTGTTAAATTTATTCTCGGAAGTAACACCAAGACGATGTCATACAAAAGATTAAGAAATGAGGAGGGAGAGAGTGTAGAAGATCAACTTAAAAAAATAAGAACCTGCGAAACACTGCAATCTTATGCGATTGAAAAGGTTAGTTAATATATTGTTTTATTTAGTAATTTTTTTAAAAAAAAAAAAAAAAAACTTTTAATTAACTGTATTGTTTTCAAATAAAAAAATGTTTTTTTTTATATATTTTTTTCCCTTTTACATGTTGTTTTTATTTTGAAAAAACCCTAACCCCGATTCTTGTTTTTGTTTTAGATTTGGGAATGCATAACAGAAGATATAGATTGGTTTGGTGTCCAAGATGAATTAATAAACATTAAATTGGATTGGTTATTTAGTGAAGGCCTCATAACGAAAGTCAGTTTGAAAGATATGTCAAAGAAATTCGGTCTGTATCTAATTAAAATCAGGAATCAAATGATTAGAAAACAGAAAATTTGTGGGATGATCGAGTGTCTTAGTTGGCGATCTCCCATAATTCCCAGTCTTGTAAAACAGAACTTACGATATGTGACCGAGAAACAGTTAGTTCCATTTGAAAACCCTTGGGTTCCGAGACAAGCAACTAAGTATTATCTGGGATTACACAACGCGGAAGTGAATGATTTTTGTATGGCGGATGATGATGTGTATCGCAGATTGTCCTTACCATTGACAGGTACCGTGCATGTGGAACACTACATACAGTACAGAAAGGACTTTCTCGAGTTTAAATACTCTTTTACTAATTGTTATGTGTGTGCATGGAAATTACTATGTATTCCTCCAGGTTCAAAACCACCGGTGAAATGTATACATCGCTCTTGAAAGAACGAATTGTCATTATTAAAATTGTGAATGATATATATTGTTTTGTTGTTTGTTATTGAAAATATGACAGCTAAGCGGAGCTATGCTATCATATTGGGTTTGAGTTAGTGGGTTCGATTCCCACCCTAGCCTGTTTTTTACATGGTATGAAGGAATTTTGGCTAGTGCCTTCGCTCAAACTGAAACATAAAATCGTATGAAACTCTACACATGCAACCCCGGAGATAACCTTCATTTGAATGTAAACTGAAAAGGTTACACGAGTAGTCAATCGGTTACTTGAGTATTACAAATTATTTACCTACTGAGGTAAATCCTTCGTAATACCCACTCTAGTGACAAAATATCGTCTTATACACCTACTCGGGTAACATTTTTAGTCTTAGTTATCTACTCTGGTCACTTGAGTAGGAATTACTCAGCCCCTAATAACAATAACGATTAAATAGGAAAAATAATGTTTGTTTTTTGTAATATTTATCTATGTTTAACCCTTTCACCACGAAGTAACTAGGCCCCGAACCATGTACATGGCTACGGAAACCGTAGAAACCAGATGGCTAGGGAGGATCGACCCTATATAAATTTTGTAGAAGCCGGGATCCGAACCCGCGACTACTGAATTAATCGGTTATTAGCTTCCCGGCAAACTACCTAACCGATTGCGCCACCGAGATCTCCATTAGAATCATATATTTTTAATTAATTTATCCATGTCTCGGGACCAGACCTTTATAAAGGTCTGTAGTGGTGAAATAGTAAAGGATCATATCAGTTATTTAACCCTTTCACCACGAAGTAACTAGGCACCGAACCATTAGATACATACATTTGAAATAAATTTGAAATAAATTTGATACGACTTGTAATTTTTTTGTAACATTTTTATTTATACGTGAAAAAATGTTTCGTATACTTTCTCAAAATGTTTCGAGCCCCGTTGACATCCCTATGCGTTTCGTATTTACATGTGTCGCAAACAAACGTTTCAGCAGATCCCAAATTGGCATTCATCCTACCGCATCTACCACACGTCTTGGAAGTATACGCTTCGTCTTGTATCACGACTTTACATCCACTCCCTTTTGCTCTATGGATTAGACGTTTTTTGAATTCGTAATGTCTCCATTCTATCAAATCTCTGTTGGCCTTCCTTGGTAGTCCTTTCTTTTCGGTCTTGTTCACGATTTTTGCCGTTTTCATATCACCCAAAACAACCAACTTATTGGTCTTTACGAGTTCGTTACTGAAATCGCAGTGAATGTTATTGATGATCCACTTCATCTTTGTGTGGAGTTTTTTCAGTTCTCTCTTCTTATCCATAATACGGCTCTTTTGCTCCTTTTCAATCGCTAATTGTAGCTGAGCCATGACAACATCGATCTTTTTCTGTAAAGGTTTAATTAGGTACTTTTTGTCTCGTTTTGTTCCAACTTGCCACGCATGTCTGTTCACCGGATCGTAGATAGTTGCCATCGTGCGACCTCCCGGATCTACACCACATACTCCCTTCCGACCCTCTTTGTTAAACTTGCGTCTGGTGTACTCCGGTTTGCATGGGATGCATAATATGAAATAACCGTCGGCTCTCTTGATTATTCTCATATCGTGATCGAATGGTGGTAGTTTACGCACGCTCTTTGTTAGACGTATGGGTCTAATCAGACTAACCGGAAAAATCATTAGATGTTTATCTTCTCGATGCGTTGGAAATCTCTTCTTATGTTTCTCGGTCAGTTTATTGACGTATGATTTTTGTACCCCTACGGATCCGGTAATTTCGTTTTCAGTCTCCCCTTTCTCCTTTGTGGGCAAAAACTTATCGGTCCCCAACTTCTTCTTTTTCTTGGCTCCGATCGAATATTTTTGAGAATACTCTCTACACGCAGTGAGTTTTATGGTACTCATCTTGTTTTCGAAAAACCAATCGTCTCCGTCGAGCCTGTGTTTTGAATCGACGTCTTTGGTATTTGTTTTTACAACAATCTTCTGTAGTTCTTTTTGTGACGGCTTTACACCCTTATTCTTCACTAGATGTATGCATAGGTTATACGCGTGATTACTGACCCGTATCATCTCGTTCAGCACTCTTCTCTGATCAACATCTGGTTGCAAACCCACCATATAAGTGGTCAGAAATTCTTCATTATCATCATCATTATCGCCAACATGAATGTTATACGATTCCCCCTTGCCGTTCTTATCCGTTTCGAGCGTTTTTATTCGGAGATTGCCGTTCCACCAATCTACTGGCGGTTTACACGAAATTGTTGCTTCCCACATTGTCGATACAAAGAATTGCGAATATAATTTCGTGCGACTTTTTAATTATATATATGTTGCGGGACCAGACTGGTATAGCGGTCTGTGGTGGTGAAACATTTAAAGAAAATTAAATGTTTTTGTTGATCAAACTTTATTTTACTGCACTCAAATTGTTTTTTTAAAAGAAAAAAAAACCACAAACATGTTTATTTCTTAAACGACCACAGACCGCTATCTGTCTGACGTAAAAGTCTCTGACAGAAATGCATACAATGTACGATGTCACCTGCAAAAAGTGAAAACACAAAAACAAGTTCATTCAAGAAATGTATACAATGTTTGTGGGTTTCCTGTCTAACCTAAAAAAACAACTCAGACAGATGTCGTTCAATGATTGAGGTCAACTTTTGGCGGCAAATAATATCGGTCATTATAGACAATAGACAATAAAACATAGCATTTAATTTCATTTTATTTCATTTTATTTCATTTTATCTCTTTCTCCACTACAGACCGCTATAAAAGTCTGGTCCCGAGACATGGATAAATAAATTAAAAATGTATTATTCTAATGGATATCTCGGTGGCGCAATCGGTTAGGTAGTTTGCCGGGAAGCTACTAAACCGATTGATTCAGTAGTCGCGGGTTCGGATCCTGGCTTCTACAAAATTTATATAGGGTCGATCCTCCCTAGCCATCTGGTTTCTACGGTTTCCGTAGCCATGTACATGGTTCGGGGCCTAGTTACTTCGTGGTAAAAGGGTTAATGTCTTTGTTTTGTCCATATATACTACAGTTTATTACACGAAATTATGTTTCGAAAGCCATCCTTCTACCAAATTGATACGATCAAAAGAGCACTGTTTATGATCGCCAACACCACATTCGCCTTCTTTTCCACAATAATCGCACAAAATCAACTGCTTTACAGATTTATCACATTTATCGCAAAAACCATCACAACTTTTTTCTGGTGACGAAAAAAACGAAAGATGTTCAATTTCATTTTCCTTTTCTTCCGATGAAAAAGTTGTAGCTGATGAAACATCGTCCTCACAAATAAAATCGTCTATGTTACTTTCAACATCCGAGTACATTTCAGTATCCGAATCACATACTGTTGTTAGTTCCTCTTGACTTCGTTCGATTATTTCACGTTCAACTGCCTAAAAAATATCAAAAAGAACGTTTTTTTGATCAAATGGTATCTTTACTTTTTTTTAAAATATTATTTATTACTAAGAAAAGATTAATTTTAGATTGACGTGTGTGGTAATAAATTGAATCGTGTGCACAACTCCATGACCAGGAGAGATTGCTTTTTAGATTAACATCTGTTTTGAAGATTAAAAACGTTCGTTATGTACAAGTTTGTAGTAATACATTTTTATATTATTTTATTTTAAAAGAAAAACTTACCAAATCAGGTTCCTTGTAATTATACATGTCGATAACTCTTCCATCTTTGTCGTACTGTCCAGCAATTAAAGTTTGCGTGGAAATGTCAGCAACTGTATAACATTCGCTTTCCGCTTCATCGGAATATTCGTCTTCAGAAGACAACTCGTATACTTTGACATCATCTGTTTCAAACAAAAAATCTTTTTTAGCTGGAGACAAATCCATTATGGAAAAATTAAATGTCAACTCTATTTAACTTGAGATTTATATATAATACGGCACTACAATGTGCGAGATTACAACGTTATATATACCTCCGTTTCACTGTATACAAACTTGGCTAGTTAAATAAGCTCCGCCTACTTATTAGTAGTAGCTTGTTTGTTTCGGAATGAAGTTTGTGGATTTTTTTTTTAAACGATTACTCATGACAGTCTGTGTTATTTTTGCTTTGATTCAGAATAATACAGTTGATACCGGAATGAAGTTTGTGGATTTTTTTTTTCAAAATGTTAAATATGGTATAAGTAAAAGAAAAAAATGATAGTTAAGCAGGGCTATGCTATCATATTGGGTTTGAGTTAGTGGGTTCGAATCCCACCCTAGCCTGTTATTTACATATGGTATGAAGGAATTTTGGCTAGTGCCTTCGCTCAAACTGAAACATAAAATCGTATGAAACTATACACATGTAACCCCGGAGGTAACTTTCATTTCCAGGTAAACTGAAAAGGTTACATGAGTAGTCCATCGGTTACTTGAGTAGTAAAAATTGGTTACCTGAGTAGGCAAATCCTTCGTAATACCTACTTAGGTGACAAAATATCGTCTTCTACACCGACTCGGGTAACATATTTGGTCTTCGTTAACTACTCTGGTAACAAGACTGGTGACTTGAGTAGGAATTATTAAGCCCCTAACCCTAACCCTAACCCTAACCCTAACCCTAACCTAACCCTAACCCTAACCCTAACCCTAACCCTAACCCTAACCCTAACCCTAACCCTAACCCTAACCCTAACCCTAACCCTAACCCTAACCCTAACCCTAATTATCGTTACAGGGTTAGGGTTAGAAATTTTTTCGTCATTTATGTAACTTGACTTTTCAAATTCATAATTCATGCCTTTAAAATATTTTTTTTGTTTTTTGCAGCTTGATATCGATAAAACTCACTAAAATATACAATCTAACACTTAAAACGTTTCTAACCCTCTAGTTTTACCCATTGAGGGTTAGGTTCCTAAATTTGGCGGGTCATTTATGTAACTTAATCAAATGCCCTTCTAAAATTTTTGAATATAGGGGGTTAGAGCTGATTTTTTTGTTAGATTAGGGTGTTTTCCTAACCCCACATGTTTATTCTACCCATTTCTCTAACCCCCGCCCTCTAGAAATCACTCCCTGCCGAGGACGTACTAAGTGGTATACCCCACCAAATGAGTAAAAATTTTGAAATTATGATTTCCCTATACTTTCACTAAGGGTTAGCTATCTCACTTATTTTTTAAGGTATAGATACATAGTTTATATTGCCAAATGCGGAAAAAAGATGTCTATCCAGAACAGAAATCCGTTTTTCAATATCTTTTTTAACAAAAAAAATATTAACTTTTTTTCACCCATACCTCAAACTCTGAAAATCTTGCCTAAGTTACATAAATGACGACCCCCCTACATGCTCAACCTGTTATAACTTTTTATTGCTTTGTGATATTTTACTAATGTTTACGAATTTAGAATGACTAAACATTGGCCTATTGGAAATAGGTTTTAAATCTTAAATTATGTAAGAAAACAGTATCAACCCTAGCCTCTGAATATCGTCATTTATGTAACTTAATCAATTTTTAAAGGTTTTCACCTAGGGTTGATGGTTAATTTTAAGATATTGCCAAGGGGTTGGTATTAGTTTTAAAGCGTATAAAAAGATCTATCTTTTGGTATCAAGAAATCTTCTGTCCTTCATTTGTATGCTTGGAAAAATGTAAAAGTTCAATTTGTTCTTAAATATCATTTATGTAACCCATTTATTGGCAGTAAATTTTAAAAATGTCTTATAATTCAAACAATAGCTTTTTCAGAATAATTTTTATTTGAGGCAATACTAGGCATATTTATCTCTTTTTACCAAAAAATTCTTAATTCTATCTCACTTCAATATATGATAATAATCCATTTGAAATTTGTGGAAATTTTGCCAAAAATCTTCAATTTTCCGACACTCATCGTTTGCTCAATTTTTGCAAAGAAATATAACAAATATTTTAAATGAAACGTTATATCACAATTAACAGCCATGCAACATACCCTGGGTCTCTGATGATTATTTCAGAGATGATAACAGTTCAAATTTAACCCTAAATTTAACCCTACGTCTAGGGTTTGATAGTTTTCTTTGAAATATCTTCAAGTAAATTTGATAATAAATACTATTCAATAAATGCAGTTATAGCATTTGTTTTTAGAAACTTTTCTCTATGATTTCATATTTTTTTTTGCTCTTCAATTTTAAAGAAATAATATGTTTTTTCTCACAAAATAATAATTGTAATTTAGATTTTTTTATACATACATGTAGTGTGATTTTTTTATTAATTTTTAATAAATCTACAGACATAATTTTGCTATTTTGAACATAAAATTTTTCTAACCGCGAAGTTGTCATTTTTGTAACGTTAACATCGTATTGATAAAAAACATATTTTTTAAATTTGAACATAATATATTTCATGTTTTTCTATATCGAAATTGATTTATGTACTTGAAACTAACCTATAGTTTATCGAATTTTAATTACTATCAATACTTTTTGTATTTTCTATATCAATACAATTAACACATTCAACTGTGCATAACTAATAAAAAAATAAAGAATGCAGCTTCAAATTGTGAAAGGAAGTTGTTTCATGCTATTTCTACAAAGGATAATTTTCAAAAAACCATCCTAAATTGGTTTATGCTATCGTGACGTTTTAAAGAAAGGTGCAGAAATCACCTAGGGTTTTAATTAAATACATCATTGACTGACACAATATTAATATATACAGCGGGTATAGCTACTGGCCTGATGGAAAAACAAGTTTTTTTGATTGAAATCAAAAGCCTTAAATTCGAAATCAAACTTTAAAGTTTAACATTTTAAGGTAACAAAAATGAAGATTTCGCGGTTAGGCATATATTCATTCAAACGCTATGAATATCATTATGCATATAATTTAAATCAATAGTATTATACATATAATAATGGAATAAATTGCTATTTCAAAGTAAAGTCATCGTTATTTTGTCAAAAATGTCTAACCGCATCAATATCATTTTTGTAACTTAATTTTTACGTTACAAAAATGATATTTCTGCGGTTAGAAATTTTTACAATACTAAAGTGCTTTAAAATGAAAATATAAAATTATCTCATCATATTATATCTTATTTTATCAATTTAAAGTATTTGGAGCATGTAATATGTAGTGTTTGAACGAAAAAATGTCTAACCGTAGAATCATCATTTTTGTAACCTATTCTAAAATATAAGTTACAAAAATGACAATGCCGCGGTTAGCTGATTTAAGTCATTTCAAAAAGGATTTAAATGTGTTTTAATATTAAAATATTTGTAATGTAAAGGGGTTATTTGGAAACATATGAAAAACCCTTTAAATTCTATCATTTGAGACTTTTATACGCTATCTCCCTTATAAGAAGAGATAGAGCGATTCTGATAGCATTTTCATACTATGATTTTCAATGACAAATTCAAATCCACCAAAAGATATCAAGTACAATATATCATTTTTAAAATGTTTTTTATGATGACTAGTAGTGATTTAATATGGATTTTCAATCTAAATTGCATCAAGACTCTATCTAGACACATGTAATTGTGTATCACCATAGGCAGGTATAGAGAAAACCTAAAATCTTATATTGTGAAAAAATCATTTCAGTTATTCTTTTATTTGTTTTCATGTAATGTTAGGTATTAAATACAATTACTTCATACCAAATCTGAACTTAATCTGTGCAATATTGTAGATTTTATGACCTAAAATGGTGTAAAATTTAGAAAATTCTGAATCGCCTTAGACCGGTATAGGGCAAATCTAATATCCTATATTTTGAAAAAAATATTACAGTTATTTATTTATTTCATTTTTAGTATTGTTTGATACTAAATGCAGTTACTTCATACCAAATTTGAACTTAATCTAACCAATATTGTTGATTTTATTAGCAAAAATGATATAAAATGTTGAAAATTCTGTATCGCCTTAGACCGGTAAAGGGCAAATCTAAAATCTGTGATTTTAAAAATATCATTACAGTTATTCATTTATTTAATTTTAGGTATTGTCAAGTACTAAATACAGTTACTTCATACCAAATTTGAACTTAATCTGGGCAATATTGTTTATTTTATAAGCAAAAATGATATAAAATGTTGAAAATTCTGTATCGCCTTAGACCGGTATAGAGCAAATCTAAAATCTGTGATTTTAAAAATATCATTACAGTTATTCATTTATTTAATTTCAAGTATTGTCAAGTACTAAATACAGTTACTTCATACCAAATTTGAACTTAATCTGGGCAATATTGTTGATTTTATAAGCAAAAATGATATAAAAATGTTGAAAATTCTGTATCGACTTAGACCGGTATAGGCCAAATCTAAAATCTGTGATTTTAAAAATATCATTACAGTTATTCATTTATTTAAATTCAAGTATTGTCAAGTACTAAATACAGTTACTTCATACCAAATTTGAACTTAATCTGGGCAATATTGTTGATTTTATAAGCAAAAATGATATAAAAATGTTGAAAATTCTGTATCGACTTAGACCGGTATAGGCCAAATCTAAAATCTGTGATTTTAAAAATATCATTACAGTTATTCATTTATTTAATTTCAAGTATTGTCAAGTACTAAATACAGTTACTTCATACCAAATTTGAACTTAATCTGGGCAATATTGTTTATTTTATAAGCAAAAATGATATAAAATGTTGAAAATTCTGTATCGACTTAGACCGGTATAGGGCAAATCTAAAATCTGTGATTTTAAAAATATCATGACAGTTATTCATTTATTTAAATTCAAGTATTGTCAAGTACTAAATACAGTTACTTCATACCAAATTTGAACTTAATCTGGGCAATATTGTTGATTTTATAAGCAAAAATGATATAAAATGTTGAAAATTCTGTATCGACTTAGACCGGTATAGGGCAAATCTAAAATCTGTGATTTTAAAAATATCATTACAGTTATTCATTTATTTAATTTCAAGTATTGTCAGGTACTAAATACAGTTACTTCATACCAAATTTGAACTTAATCTGGGCAATATTGTTGATTTTATAAGCAAAAATGATATAAAATGTTGAAAATTCTGTATCGACTTAGACTGGTGTAGGGCAAATCTAAAATCTGTGATTTTAAAAATATCCTTACAGTTATTGATTTATTTAATTTCAAGTATTGTCAAGGACTAAATACAGTTACTTCATATTAAATATGAACATAATCTGGGCAATATTGTTGATTTTATGACCTAAAATGATATAAAATTTTGAAAATTCTGTATCGACTTAGACCGGTATAGGGCAAATCTAAAATCTGTGATTTTAAAAATATCATTACAGTTATTCATTTATTTAATTTAAGGTAATGTCAAGTACTGAATACAGTTACTTCATACCAAATATGAACTTAATCTGGGCAATATTGTTGATTTTATGACCTAAAATGATATAAAATTTTGAAAATTCTATATCACCTTAGACCGGTATAGGGAAAACCTAAGATCCTATATTCTGAAAAAATTATTACAGCTATTCATTTATTTAATTTCAGATATTGTTAGGTATTACTTACAGTTACTTCATACCAAATTTGAACTTAATCTAAGCAATATTGTTGATTTTAGGACCTAAAATGATATAAAATATTGAAAATTCTATGTCACCTTAGACCGGTATAGGGCAAACCTTAGACCTGTCATTTTGATAAAAACACAACATGTGATTGACAAATTACAAAACGTATAACATGTTACAGCGGATGAACAATAATTAACCGCAACAATATCATTTTTGTAACGTTAAAAAATAAGTTACAAAAATGACGATGCCGCGGTTAGGGTTGAAACAGTCTTAAATGATAGAATTTAAAGGGTTTTTCATTTGTTTCGAAACAACCCTTTTTCATTACAAAGATTTTAATATTCAAACACATTTAAATCCTTTTTAAAATCACTTAAAAAAGCTAACCGCGACATTGTCATTTTGTAACTTATTTTAGAATAGGTTACAAAAATGACGATTCTACGGTTAGACATTTTTACGTTAAAACATTACACATTACATGCTCCAAATACTTTAAATTGATTTAATAAGATATAATATGATGGGATAAATTGTTTTATCTTTTTAAAGCACCTTAGGATTGTAGAAAACTTCTAACCGCAACAATATCATTTTTGTAACGTTAAAATATAAGTTACAAAAATGATGATTCTGCGGTTAGGGTTGAAACAGTCTTAAATGATAGAATTTAAAGAGTTTTTCATTTGTTTCGAAACAACCTTATTTCATTACAAAGATTCTAATATTCAAACACATTTACATCCTTTTTAAAATCACTTAAAAAAGCTAACCGCGGCATCGTCATTTTTGTAACTTATTTTAGAATAGGTTACAAAATGACGATTCTACGGTTAGACATTTTTACGTTCAAACATTACACATTACATGCTCCAAATACTTTAAATTGATATAATAAGATATAATATGATGGGAAAAATTGTTTTATCTTTTTAAATCACTTTAGGATTGTAGAAATCTCCTAACCGCAACAATATCATTTTTGTAACGTTAAAATTAAGTTACAAAAATGATAGTGCTGCGGTTAGAAGTTTTTTATGGTCCTATAGTGTTTTTAAATGAAAAAAACAATTTATCCCATCATATTATATATTATTTAATCAATTTAAAGTATTTGTAGCAGATTATATGTAGTGTTTAAACGAAAAAATGTCTAACCGTAGAATCATCATTTTTGTAACCTATTCTAAAATAAGTTACAAAAATGACGGTGCCGCGGTTAGCTGATTTAAGCCTTTTTGAAAGGATTTTAAATGTGTTCAAGTTTTAAAATCTTTGATATGAAAAAGGATGTTTCGAAACATATGAAAAACCCTTTAATTTCTTTGATTTTAGACTGTTTTAACTCTAACCGCAGACTTATCATCTTTGTAACTTATTTTTTTACGTTACAAACATGATAATTGTAGGGTTAGTCCAATACATTTTTATTACATTAGATTTTGGCGATTTTTTCTAATTTTCAATACATCCTTACCCAAAATATCGATTAAAAAATATTCTGTTCTATAAAGACAACTTTTATTTTGAGCAAAAAATCTGTAAGGGGTACCCCTTACGAAATTTTATAAAAAAAAAATTTTTTTTTTTGTTTTTAACTAAAACATGTTTGTTTGATTATATTGATGTATCAGAGACTATAAATGACCTTGCATTGTATCTAATTTGGGTAATTTTGATATTTAAGTTCAATTTCTCTTTAATTTTATGGTTTTTGTTCATTTTAGCACAGAACCCTATCAAAATGGTGCATCTTTTGAAATGTACACATAATCCACTAAAAAATAGTTGGATTGTGTATAATATAGGACATATTTTATAATAAAAGTACCTTTCATTTCTTGCTGCAACAATGATATGAAGCAGTAAAAGTTAAGGTCAATTTCTCTTTCAATTTAATAGTGTTTTGTACATTTTTAAGCACAAGACCTTATCAAAATAGTGCATCTTTTGATATGAACAGATAATGCACTTAAAAGATGGTTGGATTGTCTATCATATAGGTTATATATTGTCTAAAATACCATTTTATTTTCGATTTTTCAGACATGTGAATGTTAACATTACAAAGTACGATTCTACAATGTGTTTGGATGACGATCTGATAAGATTATCATACTAGCCATCGTTTTGAATATCCTAAATATTAAAATTACAATTATACCAGCTTAAAAATTGTATAGTTTCTTCTTTTTCAAATGTATCAATACAATTGAGTTACAAAAATGATGTTACCGCGGTTAAGATTTTTTAGGTCTAATTTAATGTTTTAAACACACAGTAATAGTGTATGAATTAGACAATTAACCGTTTTGTCATACTGTGGTAAAATTCTTATTAGAAAATTAAAATTGCAAAAATTATAAGGTTTCGTCATCTGAAAATAATACATATCAATTTAAACAATACTTTTCATTCATTGCTTAAACAAACTATTTGAGAATACTATTTAACGTACAAATTGTTAAAAACCATCTTACAAATAAAAGTTTGCGTACTTATGGCACATTTGTGGCAAATGTTATGAGGTGAAAAATTCATCTTGGTCGTTTAACAAGATAATGTATATATTAAGATCAATAATAAAAAAATACATAATAAACTGTTTGTTTGAAGCCAAGGGTTAGATTATTTCTCATAAAACTAGGTAAAAAACCGACCTTGATTAAGTTACAAAAATGACTGTACCGCGGTTAAAAATATTTACATAGTATTCTATAGTAAACCACTTTACAAACATGATATATTGACAGCCGGTAATGCATTTTATTATACTAAACAAAATAGAACATAAAAAATCGACATCTTCAATGTTTTAAAAGACTCTCAATATCGGGTTGATTAAGTTACAAACATGAAAATCTGACGGTTAGAAAAGGGTTAACATAAAAACCCAAGAAAAGTTGTCGCGCTTTTGTGTTGTTAAGCAATTTATATCGTTTTACTTTAAACTTCGTCAGGGTTAGGACTCATATTAATACTTAGAGGTCAAACCAAAAAAAATTGATAACAAATTTGTTTTTAACAAATCGAGCTGAAACTTGGCAAAATAGTAAAGAGGTTTATAAAGATTAAGTAGACAAAGTTTTTTTTCGAATTTAAGGATAAAGGGGAAATTTTAGCTAACCGCGGAGCGTCATTTATGTAACTTTAAGAGATTTCGTTTGGTCATATCTCGGTCAAAAAGTGATCTTTTGAAAAACGGAAAAGAATGTCCACCCGCGTTTAGAAAGCACTTTTTTATGTCTTAAACAATCCAAAATTGAAAATTTTGTCTATCGTTACATAAATGACATGAGTTACATAAATGATATTTGGGTTACATTTGATGATTATTTAAGTTACATAAATGATAATTTAGGTTACATTAATGATTATTTAAGTTACAATAATGACAGTTACGGTTACAATAATGATGTGAGTTACAATAATGAGCGCGCCGGTTACAAAAATGAACCGCAGGGTTACAAAAATGAAAATTATGGTTACAAAAATGACGGTTACCGTTACATAAACGTCCGTAACGATAACCCTAACCCTAACCCTAACCCTAACCCTAACCCTAACCCTAACCCTAACCCTAACCCTAACCCTAACCCTAACCCTAACCCTAACCCTAACCCTAACCCTAACCCTAACCCTAACCCTAACCCTAACCCTAACCCTAAACCCTAACCCTAACCCTAACCCTAACCCTAACCCTAACCCTAATTATGATCGAGTTTCTAACCACGGCGGTTAGACATTCATTTTTGTAACCCTGATTTTTTAGCATCTCTAAAAACGTTTGCAAAAATGATATTTTTTTGAAATTTTGATTGAAATCACTTGTTTTTGTTTCAATCTGTTGATATAAAAAAATTCAACTTTAAATGATATGTTTAAATGCCCAGGGTTAGAGATGGAAAAACCACTGGTTCATCATTGTAACATAATTCATTTTCTTTATTAATAGAGGGTTAGAAAAGGTTGTTAGAGGGTTAGAGAGGGTTTGACGCGCAATTCTAACCCTTCGAGACGATTTTCCGATCGGAGAACCTTTAAAAATAGGCCTCGGACAAAAAATGCACTAGTTGGTATATCCCCACCAAATGACCTTAACTTAAGATTTCAGATTTTCCTATCAATTTTTTAGTGACTCGGTTTTTCGTCTCTAACTTTTTTATTTTTAAGAGTTTTTTCCTGGCATATATATTGCCGAATAGGTATTTTAATTCTCTACAACGTCTTAAAAGCGATTTGGAATATCTTTAACATTCAGCAAGATATGGCCAATTTTCCTACCCACCATGCATTTTTGCCATTTTCATTTCAGGTTACAAAGATGAAGTTATAGGTTGACCCTACCCATGTTTGAGCACTTATAACTTTTGATCTCTTCATTTGATTTTAAAACTGTTTGCAAATTCGGAACCGCAAGACATGTATCTACCATATTATATAACATACAGTTCTTATCGGTCCAAAAAATCATGAAACCAAGGGCATGGTTAGGTTCATTTTGGTAACTTAATCAAATTTTGTCCGTTTTTGCCTAGGGTTGATGTGTTAAAAGCCACGTTTGCTTAGGGTTTTAGTGCGGGAAGGAAGCTATATTCATTATAATTACTATGGAAAAAAGACTGGTTTCAATTCTTTTTCTCAATGCCGATCCATGGGAAAAATTCAAATTTCCCGTTTACGTCATTTTAGTAACCTTTTAGCAGGGGGGTATTTCAAAAATCTGTAACAAATTCCCTGAAGAAGATACAATAATCTAGTGACTGTAAGTGGATTGGCAACTGTTTGTTTTGCCAGGTCACAAAAAATCATTCTTGTAAATTGCTTTAAACTATGAAAATTCATGCCAACATTTTAACAAAAATGACATAAAAATTGCAAAATTTCAAAGGGAGTACATTTTCGCATTTTCTATCTGAACTTTATTTTAATTACAATTGAATAAAGTATGTGATTAAAACAACGGCCATGCAAATGCATCTGGTGCTCAGCATATTATTTACCGAGTCAAGAGTCGTCAAAAATTAACCCCCCAATTGATTTTTGCCTAGGGTTATGTTGATTATTAAGAGATATTTTGATGAAACTTAAAAGCAAAGAAATTACAACACAATTACTTATGTCTACCAAAAATTACTTCAAAATATTCATGTTTTTTCTCGTTTATATGCATGTAAATTTTTTTCACTTATCAAGTTGTCATATGCTGTATAACTATTTCAAACGAAACACTTTAATGTCATTAAATTAAGTTGTTCTTACGCTGTTCATTTTACTTCACAAACTTTATTATTGATTATTCTTCATTCTGAAAAGATCTACTCATCATTATTTCATTTTTGTAACTTATTCTCTGTTTCTAATGTTTAAATTATTTTCATAGTTAAATGCATTGAAACAAAGAAACTTTGACTAGTACCTATAGCATATTGGACATACTATCACTAACGCTATTTTTATTGCAAAGAAAGCGTCGATTTCTACTCGAAAGAACAATGTTTTTTGACGTGATATTTTATTACCAAAAATCTAAAAACAGTTTGTTAATTCGCTTTAATATTTGCAGTTATATGATCTATGTTTCATATTTGTAACATTATCAGCGATCAGTTAAGTGTATATGGAAAACAGGCATAATATTTTGCAAAATTGTTTCAAAATGATTAACTGCTAGGGTTATATACTTATACATTACATATCATTATGGTATTGATATAATAAAAAGAGACGATAAAGATGTCTATGTTGACATTCCATACAATAGAAAAGATAGCATATTTTACGTTAACTTTAACCTTTTGTTTATGCGAATAAGTTACAAAAATGAAACCATTGCGGTTAGGGTAGTTAACAACGAAGTAGACATATGAGGATGAACCTATTACTTACATTAACAAAATATGATCTAAGGAACTTGTAAAACAGGGTTTACCCTTACTGAATGGATTCCACAATAATGTATATCCTAACCACGGAAGTATCATTTATGTAACTTAGTTAATAACAATTCATCAGAACAAAGAATATTTGATACATTCATCAATACTGAACTTTAACTCTGTATATCTATGTCAATATCATGTTTTTAAATCCCCGCACTTGTGACCGTTTGCATATCAATGTAAAACTTAAGGATAACATATGAATTGTTATATTCAAAATACCAGAAATGGCGGAAAGCGATTCAATGGTACACATTCTAGTTTGCACATAAATGTATCGTGCGTCGTGGAATATATCAATGAGATATTTAAAATGATTGACTGGAGCCATTTTGTTACCATGCGTTGTAAAATTTAATGGAATTTTTTGAAAATGTTCTTACTTTCTTACGGCTCTGAATGCAACCAACTACTTGATATTATGAAATCAGATGCATCCTATAGGATGGACATATTCACGAGGTACACAATGAGTTATTTTAAATGTTTCAAAGTAGCTTCATTTTGATACGATGCGCTGCAAAACTTAAGGGTCACCTATTAATCACTTATCAACTTTAAGTTACAAAAATGATGTTCATAGGGTTTGTCTGGCAAGGATTAAATACAAGATAATATATGATTATCTTTGCTTTTATGGCATCATATCAATCCAACATAACAACTCAAGTATGCTATTCTAGACAGAAATGTCATACTATTGTCGGATTTTTTTAATCATGAAACAATCATTTTTGTAACTTATAAAAAATAAGTTACAAAAATGAAAAGTTTGGGGTTATAATGTATTCAGTTAACATACGACTTAATTGACCAAGGATCGTTAGTTACTTATGATTTGAGTTATGTACTATTCACAAATAAGGTGAAAACGATTGAATTATATCATTTTGTCTCTTTACTGATCTAACCCTGATATCTTCATTTTTGTAACCTAAATTAAGTTACTGAAATGAAATTTTCCCAGTTAGACATTTATCGTCCTAACATTAGTTATTTTATGTACTAATTTAAAAATACATATAAAGAGTTCTATTATCTATTCATATTAATAAAACATCTACCTGTTGTACATAATTTAAACCGAAAAATCTCTAACCACGGAAATTTCATTTACGTAACTTAATTTAGGTTACAAAATGAAAATATCAGGGTTGATCAGCAAACAGCCGAAATGATATAATTCAATCTTTTTGTGCATTTTTTTAAATAAAATAAAGCTTAATTTATTATTATTTAACAGTATTCTATTAATTGAGTCTGATATTTGGTTACAAAATTAAAGAGAATAGGATTGGACATTTCTCATGTAAAAATCATCAATACTATGTATTAGTTGATAAATATATGTGTAGTTGAGTGATCTTTTACATTACTTATACACCTAGCTCAAAAACATATCTTATAGCGTGAAAATGTCTAACCGCTAACAATTGGATGTAATTTATGTTACAAAAATGAAAATCAGGTTTTGATGAAAACATTGTTATTATCATAAAATTCAATCATTTCTCCCCATTTATGAATAACACATAACTTAAATCATATGTAACTAACACGCCTTAGTTAATGGAGTTGTGCATTAATGAAAAATATTCTAACCCCAAATTTATCATTTTTGTAACTTATTGTTTATAAGTTATCAAATACATGAGATTTGATTAGGCCATTTTTTCTTTTGGAATGAATTACAAACAATGTATTGATGTGTCATTCCAATAACACAGTATCAAATGGTGTGCGAAATACAGTAAAGACATCAAATTCAGGGTTAATTACACTGTAGCTGTATATAAAGTGAATACTGTATGTGATTAAAATGAAAAATTGCTACAAAAACGAAAAGAACATAGATATTTAAATGAAACTATGGGCTAATTAAGAAGGAAATTATAACGCAACATGACATAATGGTTTCTCGCGTTTAATTTTGTGAAAAAAAATTTATTTTTCGTAAGGTGTACCCCTTGAGAATTTTTTCGTGTAAAATTTTTTCTCTTCAAATCTTTTAAAGCTTCATATTATTCAAGTCTATGTTAAAATCTTTAAGGAATCAATAAGAAACTGCCTTTAATCTGTTATTTAACAAAGTAATAGACAACTTAAGAATACTGTTTAAGTTACAAAAATGATACACATAGGGTTAGGAAAATTACAGGACAAGATGACATTTTGTTTAGATTAAACATAATTCTACTGTCACATTGAATTGAAGTAATGAGGTAATTGCGAGGATAAAGACCCATTATGTTATATTAAGTTGCCACCATTCTAATCCTGTGTACTTCATTTTGGTAACTTATATTATGTTACAAACTTGAAAATACTGCGGTTAGAGTTTTTTGAGAGATTAATTTGGTTTAGAAACGCAAACAAACTGGTAGATGATGATCAATATTCTTCTTTTTAATATCCAATTGACATCAAACCTTAGATCACGATATTAAAACTATTATAAGCTATCTCCCTTATTTAAAGAGATAGAGCAAATTTGAATGCATTTTCATACTATGATTTTCAATGACGAGTTCAAATCTATCGAAATATTTTAGGTGCCGTTGATCAATTCCTAAATGTTTCCCATGGTGCCTAATCATAATTAAATGATTTATATTCGTTTCAAATACCCTAAAAAATTTGAGAAAAGTCATTTGTATGACAGCATATTGTAAAATATGTATACCATATTTTTATAAGAAAACATTTCTGATAAAATGATGTTTTTTCTTGATAAATCTTGTCTTTTTAATAAGTCAAGATACCATAAATTACTGATAATGACTTGATTCGAGGCTATAAGCTTATTTATTATTTTTTATAATTTAATTATTTTCTACCATTTAATATAAATTTTCAAAAAATTAAAACTATTCTTATTGACATAAAATTGACATGTATCGATAAAACATGTAAAACGCATATGTTTCCAATTCTAAAAAGGATGGAATCGAACGTTTTTACCATTCAAAATAGGGGAAATTAGACCTTGATTATGTTACAAAAATGATTGTACCGCGTCTAGATATTTTATCAGAAAATAATTTGTATTTTGTTCAAATAATTTGAAATTACAGTAACATTTTATTTTGCCTTTGGCAATCCGAATCGAAATTGTTAAAAAACGACCAATTTCTGCATCTAATTGACGATCCAAAACGACCTTGATTATGTTACAAAAATGCAAATGTCGTGGTTGAGACAGGGTTAACGTAAAAATATTTTTCAAAATTCTGCCAAAAATTCTGGACAACTGTACTTATGCAACCTTGACATAAATCATGTTAGTTAGATGGTAAAAAAAATATTGAAGCCTCAAAAAAAAAAAACTTATGACGTCTTTGTCTTTGAGAAAACAATTGAAATGGTGTGTTTTCTCTCCTAGATTTGAGGCTAAATATAAGTATGTAAACGCATTTCGTCATAAAACATATTAAAGTCCTAAACCTGATACCCCTGAAATCATGCCTTTTAGGTTACAAAAATGAAAATACTGCGGTTAGAGTTTTTTTTAAAGATTAATTTGGTTTAGAAACGCAAAATAACTGGTAGATGATGATCAATATTCTTCTTTTTAATATCCAATTGACATCAAACCTTAGATCACGATATTAAAACTATTATAAGCGATCTCCCTTATTTAAAGAGATAGAGCAAATTTGAATGCATTTTCATACTATGATTTTCAATGACGAGTTCAAATCTATCGAAAGATTTTAGGTGCCGTTGTTCAATTCCTAAATGTTTCCCATGGTGCCTAATCTGATTAAATGGTTCATATTCATTTCAAATTCCCTCAAAAATTTGAAAAAATGTCATTTATATGATAGCATATTGTAAAATATGTATACCATATTTTCATAAGAAAACATTTCTGATAAAATGATGTTTTTTCTTGATAAATCTTGTCTTTTTAATAAGTAAAGATACCATAAATTACTGATAATGACTTGATTCGAGGCTATAAGCTTATTTATTATTTTTTATAATTTAATTTATTTTCTACCATTTAATATAAATTTTCAAAAAATTAAAACTATTCTTATTGACATAAAATTCACATGTATCGATAAAATATGTCAAATGCATACGTTTCAAATTCCAAAAAGGATGGAAACAAACGTTTTTACCATTCCAAATAGGGGAAATTAGACCTTGATTATGTTACAAAAATGATTGTACCGTGTCTAGATATTTTATCAGAAAATAATTTGTATTTTGTTCAAAAATTTTGAAATTACAGTAACATTTTATTTTGCCTTTGGCAATCCGAATCGAAATTGTTGAAAAATGACCAATTTCTGCATCTAATTGACGATCCAAAACGACCTTGATTATGTTACAAAGATGAAAATGTCGTGGTTAAGACAGGGTTAACTTAAAAATATTTTTTAAAATTCTGCCAAAAATTCTGGACAACTGTACTTATGCAACCTTGACATAAATCATGTTAGTTAGATGGTAAAAAAAATATTGAAGCCTCAAACAAAAAAAACTTATGACGTCTTTGTCTTTGAGAAAACAATTGGAATGGTGTGTTTTCTCTCCTATATTTGAGGCTAAATATAAGTATGTAAACGCATTTCGTCATAAAACATATTAAAGTCCTAACCCTGATACCCCTGAAATCATGCCTTTTAGGTTACATATCTGAAAAACTATACGTTGTTTTTTTACCAGTCTAAGTGCATTTTAGCTAACTTTTTTAGCTTTATACAACCCACAGACCTGTTACAAAATAATTTTAGGCTTTGTAGGTTACAAAATTGAATCCTTGATTAGAGAAAATTTGCTTAACCGCAAGTTACAAGTATGACATTGCAAGTTACTAACTTAGTACTTTATGTTACAATATTGATATTTATGTTACAAATAGACATATATGTTACGTTATAATAAAATTAAGTTACCAAAATGACAAATAAGTTACGAACGTGAAAAAGAAAGTTACTATATTGATTTTTATGTTACAATGATGAATTATTAGGTTACATCTAATGATTTTTGTTACTATAATGATTTTATGTTACAATATTGATCTTTAAGTTACTAGATGAAATCTTAAGTTACCTAGTGAATCTAGAGGTTACAAAGTTGAAACCGTAAGTTACCAACAGTATTTAATAGGTTACAAAATCAACATGTAAGTTACAAAAAAAAACTCGGTAATAACCCTAACCCTAACCCTAACCCTAACCCTAACCCTAACCCTAACCCTAACCCTAACCCTAACCCTAACCCTAACCCTAACCCTAATTATGACGATTTCTAACCACGGCGGTTAGACATTCATTTTTGTAACCTGATTTTTGCATCTCCAAAAACGTTTCAAAAATGATATTTTTTGAAATTTTGATTGAAATCACTTGTTTTTGTTTCAATCTGTTGATATAAAAAAATTCGAACTTTAAATGATATGTTTAAATGCCCAGGGTTAGAGATGGAAAAACCACTGGTTCATCATTGTAACATAATCATTTTCTTTATTAATAGAGGGTTAGAAAAGGTTGTAGAGGGTTAGAGAGGGTTTGACGCGCAATTCTAACCCTTCGAGACGATTTTCCGATCGGAGAACCTTTAAAAATAGGCCTCAGACAAAAAATGCACTAGTTGGTATATCCCCACCAAATGACCTTAACTTAAGATTTCAGATTTTCCTATCAATTTTTTAGTGACTTGGTTTTTCGTCTCTAACTTTTTTATTTTTAAGAGTTTTTTCCTGGCATATATATTGCCGAATAGGTATTTTAATTCTCTACAACGTCTTAAAAGCGATTTGGAATATCTTTAACATTCAGCAAGATATGGCCAATTTTCCTACCCACCATGCATTTTTGCCATTTTCATTTCAGGTTACAAAGATGAAGTATAGGTTGACCCTACCCATGTTTGAGCACTTAACTTTTGATCTCTTCATTTGATTTTAAAACTGTTTGCAAATTCGGAACCGCAAGACATGTATCTACCATATGATATAACATACAGTTCTTATCGGTCCAAAAAATCATGAAACCAAGGGCATGGTTAGGTTCATTTTGGTAACTTAATCAAATTTTGTCCGTTTTTGCCTAGGGTTGATGTGTTAAAAGCCACTTTTGCTTAGGGTTTAGTCGGGAAGGAAGCTATATTCATTACAATTACTATGGAAAAAAGACTGGTTTCAATTCTTTCTCAATGCCATCCATGAAAAATTCAAATTTCCCGTTTACGTCATTTTTGTAACCTTTAGCAGGGGGTATTTCAAAAATCGTAATAAATCCCTGAAAAGATACAATAATCTAGTGACTTATGGATTGGCAACTGTTTGTTTGCCAGGTCACAAAAAATCATTCTTGTAAATTGTTAAACTATGAAAATTCATTCCAACATTTTAACAAAAATGACATAAAATTGCAAAATTTCAAAGGGAGTACATTTTCCATTTTCTTCTAACTTTATTTTAATTACAATTGAATAAAGTATGTGATTAAAACAACGGCCATGCAAGTGCACTGGTGCTCAGCATATTATTTACCGAGTCAAGAGTCGTCAAAAATTAACCCCCCAATTGATTTTTGCTTAGGGTTATGTTGATTATTAAGAGATATTTTGATGAAACTTAAAAGCAAAGAAATACAACACAATTACTTATGTCTACCAAAAATTACTTCAGTATTCATGTTTTTTCTCTTTATATGCATGTAAATTTTTTCACTTATCAAGTTGTCATATGCTGTAAACTATTTCAAACGAAACACTTTAATGTCATTAAATTAAGTTGTTCTTACGCTGTTCATTTTACTTCACAAACTTTATTATTTGATTATTCTTCATTTGAAAAGATCTACTCACCATTATTTCATTTTGTAACTTATTCTCTGTTTCTAATGTTTAATTATTTTCATAGTTAAATGCATTGAAACAAAGAAACTTTGACTAGTATATAGCATATTGGACATACTATCACCAACGCTATTTTTATTGCAAGAAAGCGTCGATTTCTACTCGAAAGAACAATGTTTTTTGACGTGATATTTTATTACCAAAATCTAAAACAGTTTGTTAATTCGCTTAATATTTGCAGTTATATGATCTATGTTTCATATTTGTAACATTTAAGCGATCAGTTAAGTGTATATGGAAAACAGGCATAATATTTTGCAAAATTGTTTCAAAATGATTAACTGCTAGGGTTATATACTTATACATTACATATCATTATGGTATTGATATAATAAAAAGAGACGATAAAGATGTCTATGTTGACATTCCATACAATAGAAAAATAGCATATTTTACGTTAACTTTAACCTTTTGTTTATGCGAATAAGTTACAAAAATGAAACCATTGCGGTTAGGTAGTTAACAACGAAGTAGACATATGAGGTGAACCTATTACTTACATTAACAAAATATGATCTAAGGAATTGTACAACAGGTTTACCTTACTGTAGGGATTCCACAATAATTATATCCTAACCACAGAATATCATTTATGTAACTTAGTTA
Organism: Anadara kagoshimensis; assembly: GCA_021292105.1. NCBI lineage: Eukaryota > Metazoa > Mollusca > Bivalvia > Arcoida > Arcidae > Anadara > Anadara kagoshimensis. The sequence continues at coordinate 66,994,484 of CM037862.1, read as the reverse complement.
TAACAATTCATCAGAACAAAGATATTTGAACATCATATACTGAACTTTAACTCTGTATATCTATGTCAATATCATGTTTTTAAATCCCGCACTTGTGACCGTTTGCATATCATGTAAAACTAAGGATAATATATGAATTGTTATACTTAAAATACAGAAATGGCGGAAAGCATTCAATGGTACACATTCTAGTTTGCACATAAATGTATCGTGCGTCGTGGAATATATCAATGAGATATTTAAAATGATTGACTGGAGCCATTTTGTTACCGTGCGTTGCAAAATTTAAGGATTTTTAAAATTTCTTACTTTTTACGCTCTGAATGAAACCAACTACTTGACATTATGAAATCAGATGCATCCTATAGGATGGACATATTCACGAGGTACACAATGAGTTATTTTAAATGTTTCAAAGTAGCTTCATTTTGATACGATGCGCTGCAAAACTTAAGGGTCACCTATTAATCACTTATCAACTTTAAGTTACAAAAATGATGTTCATAGGGTTTGTATGGCAAGGATTAAATACAAGATAATATATGATTATCTTTGCTTTTATGGCATCATATCAATCCAACATAACAACTCAAGTATGCTATTCTAGACAGAAATGTCATATATTGTCGATTTTTTAATCATGAAACAATCATTTTTGTAACTTATAAAAAATAAGTTACAAAAATGAAAAGTTTGGGGTTATAATGTATTCAGTTAACATACGACTTAATTACCAAGATCGTTAGTTACTTATGATTTGAGTTATGTACTATTCACAAATAAGGTGAAAACGATTGAATTATATCATTTTGTCTCTTTACTGATCTAACCCTGATATCTTCATTTTTGTAACCTAAATTAAGTTACTGAAATGAAATTTTCCCGTTAGACATTATCGTCTTAAATTAGTTATTTTATGTACTAATTTAAAAATACATATAAAGTTCTATTATCATTCATATTAATGAAACATCTACTGTTGTACATAATTTTAAACAAAATCTCTAACCGCGGAAATTTCATTTTCGTAACTTAATTTAGGTTACAAAATGAAAATCAGGGTTAGATCAGAAACAGCCAAATGATATAATTCAATCTTTTTGTGCATTTTTTAAATAAAATAAAGCTTAATTATTATTATTAACAGTATTCTATTAATTGAATCTGATATTGGTTACAAAATTAAAGAATAGGATTGAATTCTCATGTAAAATCATCAATACCATGTATTAGTTGATGAATATATGTATAGTTGAGTGATCTTTTACATTACTTATACACCTGCTAAAAACATATCTTATAGCGTGAAAATGTCTAACCGCAACAATTGGATGTAATTTATGTTACAAAAATGAAAATCAGTTTTGATAAAACATTGTTATTATCATAAAATTCAATCATTTCTCCCCATTTATGAATAACACATAACTTAAATCATATGTAACTAACACTCCTCAGTTAATGGAGTTGTGCATTAATGAAAAATATTCTAACCCCAAACTTTTCATTTTTGTAACTTATAGTTTATAAGTTATCAAATACATGAGTTTGATTAGGCCATTTTTTTCTTTTGAATGAATACAAACAATGTATTGATGTGTCATTCCAATAACACAGTATTAACTGGTGTGCGAAATACACTAAAACATCAAATTCAGTGTTAATTACACTGTAGCTGTATATAAAGTGAATACTGTATGTGATTAAACGAAAAATTGCTACAAAAACGAAAAGAACATAGATATTAAATGAAACTATGGGTAATTAAGAAGGAAATTATAACGCAACATGACATAATGGTTTCTCGCGTTTAATTTTGTGAAAAAAAATTTATTTTTGTAAGGTGTACCCCTTAAGAATTTTTTGTAAAATTTTTCTCTTCAAATCTTTTAAAGCTTCATATTATTCAAGCCTATGTTAAATATCTTTAAGGAATCAATAAGAAACTGCCTTTAATCTATTATTTAACAAAGTAATAGACAACTTAGGATACTGTTTAAGTTACAAAAATGATACACATAGGGTTAGGATGTACAGACAAGATGACATTTTGTTTAGATTAAACATAATTCTATGCCATATTGAATTGATAATGAGGTAATTGCGAGGATAAAGACCCATTATGTTATATTAAGTTGCCACCATTCTAATCCTGTGTACTTCATTTTGGTAACTTATATTATGTTACAAAATTGAAAATACTGTGATTAGAGTTTTTTGAGAGATTAATTTGGTTTAGAAACGCAAACAAATTGGTAGATGATGATCGATATTCTTCTTTTTAATATCAATTGACATCAACCTTAGATCACGATATTAAAACTATTATAAGCTATCTCCCTTATTTAAAGAGATAGAGCAAATTTGAATGCATTTTCATACTATGATTTTCAATGACGAGTTCAAATCTATCGAAAGATTTTAGGTGCCGTTGGTCAATTCCTAAATGTTTCCCATGGTGCCTAATCATAATAAATGTTTATATTCGTTTCAAATCCCCTAAAAATTAAAAAGTCATTTGTATGAGCATATTGTAAAATATGTATACCATATTTTTATAAGAAAAAATTCTGATAAAATGATGTTTTTTCTTGATAAATCTTGTCTTTTTAATAAGTCAAGATACCATAAATTACTGATAATGACTTGATTCGAGGCTATAAGCTTATTTATTATTTTTTAATTTAATTTATTTCTACCATTTAATATAAATTTTCAAAAAATTAAAACTATCCTTATTGACATAAAATTGACATGTATCGATAAAACATGTAAAACGCATATGTTTCAATTCCAAAAAGGATGGAATCGAACGTTTTTACCATTCAAATAGGGGAAATTAGACCTTGATTATGTTACAAAAATGATTGTACCGCGTCTAGATATTTTATCAGAAAATAATTTGTATTTTGTTCAAATATTTGAAATTAGAAATTACAGTAACATTTTATTTTGCCTTTGGCAATCCGAATCGAAATTGTTAAAAAACGACCAATTTCTGCATCTAATTGACGATCCAAAACGACCTTGATTATGTTACAAAAATGAAATGTCGTGGTTGAACAGGGTTAACGTAAAAATATTTTTCAAAATTCTGCCAAAAATTCTGGACAACTGTACTTATGCAACCTTGACATAAATCATGTTAGTTAGATGGTAAAAAAAATATTGAAGCCTCAAACAAAAAAAAACTTATGACGTCTTTGTCTTTGAGAAAACAATTGAAATGGTGTGTTTTCTCTCCTAGATTTGAGGCTAAATATAAGTATGTAAACGCATTTCGTCATAAAACATATTAAAGTCCTAAACCTGATACCCCTGAAATCATGCCTTTTAGGTTACAAAAATGAAAATACTGCGGTTAGAGTTTTTTTTAAAGATTAATTTGGTTTAGAAACGCAAATAACTGGTAGATGATGATCAATATTCTTCTTTTTAATATCCAATTGACATCAAACCTTAGATCACGATATTAAAACTATTATAAGCGATCTCCCTTATTTAAAGAGATAGAGCAAATTTGAATGCATTTTCATACTATGATTTTCAATGACGAGTTCAAATCTATCGAAAGATTTTAGGTGCCGTTGTTCAATTCCTAAATGTTTCCCATGGTGCCTAATCTGATTAAATGTTCATATTCATTTCAAATTCCCTCAAAAATTTGAAAAAATGTCATTTATATGATAGCATATTGTAAAATATGTATACCATATTTTCATAAGAAAACATTTCTGATAAAATGATGTTTTTTCTTGATAAATCTTGTCTTTTTAATAAGTAAGATACCATAAATTACTGATAATGACTTGATTCGAGGCTATAAGCTTATTTATTATTTTTTATAATTTAATTTATTTTCTACCATTTAATATAAATTTTCAAAAAATTAAAACTATTCTTATTGACATAAAATTCACATGTATCGATAAAATATGTCAAATGCATACGTTTCAAATTCCAAAAAGGATGGAAACAAACGTTTTTACCATTCCAAATAGGGGAAATTAGACCTTGATTATGTTACAAAAATGATTGTACCGTGTCTAGATATTTTATCAGAAAATAATTTGTATTTTGTTCAAAAATTTGAAATTACAGTAACATTTTATTTTGCCTTTGGCAATCCGAATCGAAATTGTTGAAAAATGACCAATTTCTGCATCTAATTGACGATCCAAAACGACCTTGATTATGTTACAAAGATGAAAATGTCGTGGTTAAGACAGGGTTAACTTAAAAATATTTTTTAAAATTCTGCCAAAAATTCTGGACAACTGTACTTATGCAACCTTGACATAAATCATGTTAGTTAGATGGTAAAAAAAATATTGAAGCCTCAAACAAAAAAAACTTATGACGTCTTTGTCTTTGAGAAAACAATTGGAATGTGTGTTTTCTCTCCTATATTTGAGGCTAAATATAAGTATGTAAACGCATTTCGTCATAAAACATATTAAAGTCCTAACCCTGATACCCCTGAAATCATGCCTTTTAGTTACATATCTGAAAAACTATACGTTGTTTTTTTACCAGTCTAAGTGCATTTTAGCTAACTTTTTTAGCTTTATACAACCCACAGACTGTTACAAAATAATTTTAGGCTTTGTTGGTTACAAAATTGAATCCTGTGATTAGAGAAAATTTGCTTAACCGCAAGTTACAAGTATGCATTGCAAGTTACTAACTTAGTACTTTATGTTACAATATTGATATTTATGTTACCAAATAGACATATATGTTACGTTAATAAATTAAGTTACCAAAATGACAAATAAGTTACGAACGTGAAAAAGAAGTTACTATATTGATTTTTATGTTACAATGATGAATTATTAGTTACATCTAATGATTTTATGTTACTATAATGATTTTTATGTTACATATTGATCTTTAAGTTACTAGATGAAATCTTAAGTTACCTAGTGAATCTAGAGGTTACAAAGTTGAAACCGTAAGTTACCAACAGTATTTAATAGGTTACAAAATCAACATGTAAGTTACAAAAAAAACTCGGTAAACCCTAACCCTAACCCTAACCCTAACCCTAACCCTAACCCTAACCCTAACCCTAACCCTAACCCTAACCCTAACCCTAACCCTAACCCTAACCCTAACCCTAACCCTAACCCTAACCCTAATAACCCTAACCCTAACCCTAACCTAACCCTAACCCTAACCCTAACCCTAACCCTAACCCTAACCCTAACCCTAACCCTAACCCTAACCCTAACCCTAACCCTAACCCTAATTAGCTCACAGGTTAGAGTCAGTTTTCATATTTGTAACTTAATTTCGTAGATTAGGTCAAAACTAGTATTTAAGTTAATTTTTTAATGCATTTTTTTTCTACCTGAGAAGAACGTTATTTTAGTCATAATCTAAAACGTCAAAACCATGGAAAAAAAACACTTTACTATATAATAATTCGACCCGCGGTTAGGCGGTTCATAAATGTAACATAATCCATTTTCGGTCCCTGTTAGGGGGTTAGGAGATGTTTTTTCAATTTTCCAGGGGGTTAGCCTAACCCCCAGGGTATCTACCCTTCGATTCCCGCTATCGTACACCTTAAAATATGCCTCCATCGAAAAATTGGTCTGGTGGATATACCCCGTCAAATCGACCTAACTTATGAAATTTACATTTTCCATTGACTTTGGTTTAATGCGCATAAAAATTTTATTTGACAAGATATATACACGTAATTTACATTGTCAGATGCAGAAATGTTTTGTCTACAAGAATATAAAAAGCAAATTCCAAAATAATGTTTAGATCAAAAGTTATTGAATTTTTTTAAACTACCTCTGAAATCTTTGGTAAAGATGTTTGAGTTACAAATATGAAAACATTCGTTAACCCCACCTATGTTTGAAAGGCCATAACTTTTGAACCATTTGTAGTATTGCAACTATTTTGACATATTCAGTAGAAGCAGGCATTCTGTTATCTGCATATTGCATTCAAATGATTGTATGTCTGAAAAATAATATCAACCCTAGGTCCTGTATGTATGTCATATTTGTAACTTAATCCACTCTGAACATTTTTTTACCAGTTTTGACGTCTTTCAAAATGATATTGTCTATGGTCTGAATAGTTTTTATTTGCATTTTTGTTCTACATCTTTTGATATAAGTTAATTATTTTAATCTCTACCACAGATGCAATAAAATTTATAAAACCATTTTTTGGTTAAATTCCATATTTGTAACTTATTTTGGGTAGGTGTATTGGAAAAATTCTATCAATTATTTCTGAAGGCCTAACCGAAAGATGATGGTTTTACTAAAAAGCCAAATGATTTGTTTACAATATAAAAAAAAATCAAACTCGAATTCTAATGAAAAATATATAATTATAGTGACTATATTTCGGAAAAAAATGTATAAAATTACATAAAATTCACTGTTGTCGCATTTTCTCTGTTTTTGCCAAAAACCATCTTACAATAGCTTAAATTGTTCGTCTTTTCATAAAACACGCGCATGCAAGATACCCCAGTGTCTGGATAAATATTTGCATGTATCTATGTGATCAAAATTTAACCCCCCGTTTAGTTTTTGCCTAGGGTTATACGTTTTTAATCGAGATATCTCAAAACTTTTTAAAATGTGAACACTTCTAATGAAATGGGTTATTTTGCTTCTCTAAAAAACAATAAAAGATGATTTTTACTTTTTTATATTGCACTTGAATTTTTAAAAGAAAATGTGGTAGTATATGAACTGTTTTTTCCAGAGAGTAAAATTTCCTTGATTATCTATGCCAATTACAATTTTGCTGATATTTTCAGTTAAAAAAACTACTGTTTTCTATCATTTATACCTAACCCTTAGCATTTTCATATTTGTAACATATTCGAACATAATATCAAATGACAGTTATTTCCCAAGTTAAGCAACATATTTTTAATCAGTTTTCACATATCTTGTACATTTTTCAAATATCTTTTACATGTTATCAAAATAAATACTGAATTTTTTTATTTTATTCCATAATTAAGGTTAAACTTAAGCCAAAACTTTGACTTTGCATTTTTTTTCTAACAACTACAGCTATATGTATGTCGTTTTCATTACATTGTAGAATCAAATCTTGTCTTCAAATTATCAAATGTTAAAAACAGTTGTTTCAGATAATTTTGATATTATATACAAACATACATAAAAACACAAAATGCCTAGGGTTGAACAGAAATTCTTCTTATATTCTTTCAACATTAGCATGTAATGTATCTATAGAATCATTCTTTACGTTAACTCGACTTTTGAATCATAAAACTTACTTTTTTTAAAAAAATCCAAAATTCAATTCTTTCTAATTTAACATTTTCATTGAATAAAATTTGTAATTTTAACATTAAACTAGCTCATATAAGTATTAAAATCATTAGATATAATATCTTACTTGTCAACAAATTCATTTGCAAACTTTTTTACTTAAGTTTTAAATACTTTTAAGGCTAACCAATTCATTTCATATTTGTAACTTAATTTTTTTCAGAAAATAAGTTTCAAATTTGAATTGTGTGCGGTTAGCGTTTTTTGTGCAAAATCATCTCACTTGGAAACTTTAAAAGAATGGTAAATATTGCACACTTATATCTTCTGTCTGAATCAAATGAAAAACGGGAAAGAAATTATATAAAACATAATTAAAAGTGATATACTATGGAATTTATCTTGAGAAATCAAATTAAGTTACAAATATGAAGATTCTGCGGTTAGCTGCTAATCGAGTAGAATTTTATATTTTGAAAGCACACAATTATTGTAAATATTGAACATCTATCTCCTCAATAAAATTCAGAAGAAAAATTACTGCAGTAACAATCTATCACGCTTATTACAAAAAATACGATATTTCTGATATCTTTTTGGTACTAAGTTTTTTGACGAAGAATTTTAATATTAATTTAAAATTTCTTTCGATCAAGTATTACTTTTTTATATTTATGGTATTACTAGTATCGTTTTAATTCCAAAACAAAAAAGAAAACCTCTTCAAAACTAAGATCTATGTGGTTTAATCTCAAGCATATATAGAAAATATGTCCCATCAATTAACGTAAATATTTTATTTCTTAAATTATTTTTTCGTACAAATTCTAAGTTAAATGTGTGATTTATGATTAAAGTCAATATATACAATAACAATTTTAGTAATAATATTAATAATCTGATATAATCTATCTCGCTTATTACAAAAGATACGACATTTATGATAGCATTTTGGTACTAAGTTTTTCGACAAAGAATTTGAATATTAAATTAAAATTTCTGTCGATCAAGTGTTACTTTTTTATATTATTGGTATAACTAGTATCGTTTTAATTCCAAAACAAAAAAGAAAACCTCTTCAAAACTAAGATTTATGTGGTTTTAATCTCAACCATATATAGGAAATATGTCTTAATAATTGACGTAAATATTTTATTTGTTAAATTATTTTTTCGTATAAAGTCTAAATTGAATGTGTGAATAATGATTATAGTCAATATATACAACAATTTTAGTAATAATATTAATATTCTGATATAATCTATATCGCTTATTACAATAGATACGATATTTATGATAGAATTGTGTGCGGTTAGCGTTTTTGTGCAAAATTATCTCACTTGAAAACTTTAAAAGAATGGTAAATATTGCACACTTATATCTTCTATCTGGATCAAATGAAAAACGGGAAAGAAATTATATAAAACATAATTAAAAGTGATATACTATGGAATTTATCTTGAGAAATCAAGTTAAGTTACAAATATGAAGATTCTGCGGTTAGCTGCTAATCGAGTAGAATTTTATATTTTGAAAGCACACATTTATTGTAAATATTGAACATATATCTCCTCAATAAAATTCAGAAGAAAAATTACTGCAGTAACAATCTATCAGGCTTATTACAAAAAATACGATATTTCTGATATCATTTTGGTACTAAGTTTTTTGACGAAGAATTTTAATATTAATTTAAAATTTCTTTCGATCAAGTATTACTTTTTTATATTTATGGTATTACTAGTATCGTTTTAATTCCAAAACAAAAAAAAAACCTCTTCAAAACTAAGATCTATGTGGTTTAATCTCAAGCATATGTAGAAAATATGTCCCATCAATTAACGTAAATATTTTATTTCTTAAATTATTTTTTCGTACAAATTCTAAGTTAAATGTGTGATTTATGATTAAAGTCAATATATACAATAACAATTTTAGTAATAATATTAATAATCTGATATAATCTATCTCGCTTATTACAAAAGATACGACATTTATGATAGCATTTTGGTACTAAGTTTTTCGACAAAGAATTTGAATATTAAATTAAAATTTCTGTCGATCAAGTGTTACTTTTTTATATTATTGGTATAACTAGTATCGTTTTAATTCCAAAACAAAAAAGAAAACCTCTTCAAAACTAAGATTTATGTGGTTTTAATCTCAACCATATATAGCAAATATGTCTTAATAATTGACGTAAATATTTTATTTGTTAAATTATTTTTTCGTATAAAGTCTAAATTGAATGTGTGAATAATGATTATAGTCAATATATACAACAATTTTAGTAATAATATTAATATTCTGATATAATTTATATCGCTTATTACAATAGATACGACATTTATGATAGAATTGTGTGCGGTTAGCGTTTTTGTGCAAAATTATCTCACTTGAAAGCTTTAAAAGAATGGTAAATATTGCACACTTATATCTTCTATCTGAATCAAATGAAAAACGGGAAAGAAATTATATAAAACATAATTAAAAGTGATATACTATGGAATTTATCTTGAGAAATCAAATTAAGTTACAAACATGAAGATTCTGCGGTTAGCTGCTAATCGAGTAGAATTTTATATTTTGAAAGCACACAATTATTCTAAATATTGAACATCTATCTCCTCAATAAAATTCAGAAGAAAAATTACTGCAGTAACAATCTATCACGCTTATTACAAAAAATACGATATTTCTGATATCATTTTGGTACTAAGTTTTTTGACGAAGAATTTTAATATTAATTTCAAATTTCTTTCGATCAAGTATTACTTTTTTATATTTATGGTATTACTAGTATCGTTTTAATTCCAAAACAAAAAAGAAAACCTCTTCAAAACTAAGATCTATGTTGTTTAATCTCAAGCATATATAGAAAATATGTCCCATTAATTAACGTAAATATTTCATTTCTTAAATTATTTTTTCGTACAAATTCTAAGTTAAATGTGTGATTTATGATTAAAGTTAATATATACAATAACAATTTTAGTAATAATATTAATAATCTGATATAATCTATCTCGCTTATTACAAAAGATACGACATTTATGATAGCATTTTGGTACTAAGTTTTTCGACAAAGAATTTGAATATTAAATTAAAATTTCTTTCGATCAAGTGTTACTTTTTTATATTTTTGGTATAACTAGTATCGTTTTAATTCCAAAACAAAAAAGAAAACCTCTTCAAAACTAAGATCTATGTGGTTTTAATCTCAACCATATATAGCAAATATGTCTTAATAATTGACGTAAATATTTTATTTGTTAAATTATTTTTTCGTATAAATTCTAAATTGAATGTGTGAATAATGATTATAGTCAATATATACAACAACAATTTTAGTAATAATTTTAATATTCTGATATAATCTATATCGCTTATTACAATAGATACGACATTTATGATAGTATTTTGGTACTAAGTTTTTCGACGAAGAATTTAAATATTAAATTAAAATTTCTGACCATCAAGTGTTATTTTTTATATTTTTGGTATAACTAGTATCGTTTTAATTCGAAAACAAAAAAGAAAACCTCTTCAAAACTAAGATTTATGTGGTTCAATATCAGCCATATATAGATAATATGTCTAAATAATTAACGTAAATATCTTCTTTGTTTAATTATTTTTTCGTATAAATTCTAAGTTGAAAGTGTGATTTATGATTAAAGTCAATATATACAATAACAACTTTAAATATTTAAGAACATACGGTATTGTTAAATATTTTTTTTCTAATTTTTATTATTTTTTACAATTTTTATTATTTTTTGTTCAGTGACCAAATTTTAAAATCCGCACAATCCATTAAATGTTAATGTTAGATGATTCAGCATTAAAAGAAACATGTTCACGATTTTTTCCGGGCCGAAAAGGCTAATATTTGAACTAACCCTTGAGTAAAAAGGTGACCTTTATTATGTTACAAATATGAAATCTACTTGGTGAGACAATTTGGCATATAACGTTATGATAAAATACTTTAAAATCTTGTTAGCTCACTTGTTATTGTGCCAATACCTGATATCCATCGAAAATTCAAACAATTCTTACTATCTTGATACTGAAATTGAATGGCAAAATGAGGTTGATTAAGTTACAAATATGACATTACGGCGGCTAGAAGAGGGTTAAAAGAAAAAAAGCTTTAAAAATTCTCCAAAAATGTGTAGTGATGCACTGAATGACGAACTTTATGACAATATTTCTGGATTTGTCGAAAAAATAAGCATATGATATGTAACTTAAAAAAATAGATAGCAACTTTGTTTTAAGAGGTTTTTAAATCATATTTAGCAAAACATTATAACAGATCAGACGGGTGAAATGTTCATAATTTTTTTTTAAAAATACCCTAACAAACAAAAACTGTAGGGGGGTCATATTTGTAACTTAAAACCGTTATATCTTAAAAAGTAATGACCTGATTTTAATAATTCCAAGCGCATATCAATCTATAAAACAGCCTTGATTAACCCTAGAAAAAAGAACGAAAAAAAATCAATCGATTCCAGCGCCAAAAATTAAGTTACATATATGATGTACACATATGAAATCTCAGTTACAAATATGATATTTAAGTTACTAATATGATATTTAAGTTACAAATATGACCACAAAAAATAAATATGATATTTAAGTTACATATATGAAAAATTATGTTACAAATATGACGAATAAGTTACACATTTAGGGGTGTGAGATAACCCTAACCCTAACCCTAACCCTAACCCTAACCCTAACCCTAACCCTAACCCTAACCCTAACCCTAACCCTAACCCTAACCCTAACCCTAACCCCTAACCCTAAAACCCTAACCCTAACCCTAACCTAACCTAACCCTAACCCTAACCCTAACCCTAACCCCTAACCCTAACCCTAACCCTAACCCTAACCCTAACCCTAAACCCTAACCCTAACCCTAACCTAACCCTAACCCTAACCCTAACCCTAACCCTAACCCTACAAAACCCTAAACCCTAACCCTAAAAAAATAAACCCTAACCCTAAACCCTAAAACCCTAACCCTATAACCCTAACACCTAACCCTAACCCTAACCCTAAACCCTAACCTAACCCTAACCCTAACCCTAACCCTAACCCTAACAACCCTAACCCTAACCCTAAGCCCTAACCCTAACCCTAACCCTAACCCTAACCCTAACCCTAAAACCCTAACCCTAACCCTAACCCTAATTAGCGTCGCGAATGGCGGTTAGACCCCTTTTTGCAACTTAATAATTTTTAAGTAACCCTTATGAGGTTTTAGTACGTAAAAGTGAGCGTAAATATATAAAAAAGTCGTAGTTCGTACTTAGAAATATATTGTCCGTAAATTTTGTTAGGATATCTCAACTATTTCATCTAAACGTGGTATAACCGCGTATATTTTGGTCAGTAATGCAACATAATTTATCTTTGTTATTTGTTGAAGGGTTAGAGGCGGTTAAGGGGCGTTCAATCAGGGGTTAGATTCATAAAACATGGTTCTAAGCGATTTTCTAAACGTCCCACGCGTTAAAAAGCTTAAAAAACGGCTTCTGGAAAAAGGTCCTGTGTCGGTGTATATCCTCCAAAAAATGAGTTCGTCTCAGACCTGCCAATTGAAGTAAGAAAAATTTTGGCAACTTAGAAAAGTATTTTTTCCTTGCTTGATCTTAACCATATATACCTCAAAAGTTGCTAAATTTTGTCTATTATGAGCATGCAAAACGATTAAGGAATGCCTTGTTATTTGATAAAGATATCGAAAATTTTGCTACCCCCTCCGTTATTTTTACATAAGCTGGAATAAGTTGCAAAAATGACAAAAATTCACAAAATCCGGAAAGTTTACATTTGAATATCTCAGGATTCCTTCAAGGTATCATTTCCATCTTTGATTAGATTATAGAATATGCATAATGCTTTCGGAAAAGCATCATAGTTTAAGCATTTTTCGTTGTAAAGACATCAACCCTAGCCTATGTTTTTTCAGTTTAAGTTGCAAAAATGAAAAAAAGAGGGGGTCAGTCTAGGGTTGTGCTAGGGTTGCATAGTTAAAATTGGAATATCAAAAAAACTGGCAAGTTGGCAAATACTACGCACAATGCACTACATGTTGGTACAAAAACAATGTGGTTTTTCACTTTGGAAAGTGAAAATATATCTAATCATATCTCGAAGAACAGATTCAATTAAGTTGCAAAAATGACAAAAAAATCCAATATTTTAAACAGTTATATCTTAGCGGAAACATTAGATACCCTTATTGTAGTTTGTTAGATTAAAGAATGTAAAAGCGACTTTATAAAACATATATAATAAAAAGCATTTCCTTTCAACAAGACACTGAGCCGAGGTTATTTTAAAGCAGTTTAAGTTGCAAACATGAAAAAGTGGGGGTCAGTTTATGTGTTAAGTCAGATTATATAGAAAAGATTCAATTATCAATGAAACGTTTCCTTACATACAAACTTCATATTACACAATACATTTCAGTAAAGAAAATATTAAGGGTTTGCCTTTAGAAAGATGCATATTATTCTAGCCCTGGCATCTAGTTTTTTCAACTTAATCTGTTTAAATGTTTATGACTTCAGTTTATATATATTATTTTGAAATACCGAAAGTAACGTTATTTTTTGGCAACACAACAAATATACTACGTGTTAAAACTTGTTTTATTATGATATCGCCTTTTGATATGATAAGGGTTAGCTCTTCAAAGTTGCAACTTTAATTTCATAAAGGGGGTAGACCTGCGGTTAAGTTAGGATATATCTTAAAAATCAAAATATCAGAGAAAATCCTGTTTTTCTAAGCAGCAAGTATAGTACACTACGTTTTAGCTTAATAACATTGACACATCTACTATGGATAGACAGATAAAATCCTAACCCCTAATACATCGTTTTTGCGACTTAATTTTAGTGATAGGGTCAAGCGAAATAATGTTTGTGTTTTTTATGTAAAACAAAACAAATTCACAGCCTATTTATATGTTTAAATATATATAGAATAACCTATATTTTGATATAGTTGACGTTGGAATATCGCCCTTGAAATTGAAATGCTAGAGAGATAGAGAAAATCAAAAACTGTATTCAAAAGAGTAAGCCTAGATTATGCTAGAATACCTCTATTAAATGGTTAGATATCGCACTAAATTTAATATGTACAAAACAGTTTAAATTCATTACATTTCAGTGAGTAAAATATTGTAGAAATTTATATGTATAGACAGATTAAATGGCGTATAATGCTGCGAAGATTCGCAATGTCTGCGTACAAATAAAATGCATATCATCCCAAACTTCAATTATGAAAAAACTCTTTTATATTTTTACCAAAATTAATGATATAAAAACTTAACCACAAGGTCTCCATGTTTGCAACTTATTTTTGATTAAGTGTCAAAAATGGCAACAATAGGGTTAGAAAACACAGACTTACATTTGCGAGTTAGAAACCATTTTAATGTACATATGGACTTAATGAATTAAGAAATTAAAACATTTTTATGGAAAATGTATTTATTCATGTATATAACCATCAATAAATCATTAACCCTGACTTTGTCAGTTTTGCAACATAAATTAAGATTACGTTGTAAACATGATGAACTCAGTGGTTAGATGTTTTATGTGTTTAATGGTAGTGATATAATCGTTTCTTTGATTTAAATTAAAAATATATAACTGATCTCTATTAACTGTTACCTGAAAATTAATGAAATGTGTAAAATTTTGGCATTCCCAATCTAACCCTATAGTCTTCAGTTATGCAACTTAAATAAGACTACAAATATGTTGCAAAAATGATGTTGCAGTGGTTAGAAATTTTACTCTCCATTGCTGTTTCCAACAATGACGAATGATGTTTGTACATTGACCAGGATATGTACATATATCTATTCAGTCAAAAAAGAAGTCATATAAAGTCGTAGGACAACAAATAATCACAAAATGATATTTATATAATGAGTATTCAAAATACATGTTAAAGGATACACTGAAGCCCTATTTAAAATTTTCTAACCTTGCACTGGCAACAATATGCGCTTTATTAACCATTAAAAGCAACTGGAAACACTTAAAAAAATAATCATATGTATCTGGAAACTCTTGACAGATTCGGAATCTTCATTGAAAATCATAGTACGAAAATGCTATCAGATTTGCTCTATCTCTTCTAATAACGGAGATAGCGTATAACTTTTTTATTATTGGTAAATGAGTTATTATATTATTAGTTTCTGAAAATATGGAATAATTGACACAAGTTACACCCCTTTACACCGTTCATACCAATAATTTTATCTCAATAAATTTTAGCCACAGAAATATTCATTTTTGAAACTTAATGTAAGTTGCAAAAATGAAGTGCATATGGTTAGCATGGTAACGATGATATGTAACAAATTACTTAATTGTTTCTTGCTTTACACAATCGTTTTACTTCACCGAAAAGGTTAACCATGGTGTACCTCATAAAAATGTTACATTTCTTGCAATATTGGCTAACCCCGCATGCATCATTTTTACAACTTATTCTTGATTTCTTGTATTGATTATAGTTTTCTCCACAACACTTTAAATGACCATTTTAAAACAATTTCTGGTTCAGTTTTTTGCCCTGATTCAAATAATATAAGTCTTGAAATGATTTGAGGAGAAAAAAGTTCAACTCTAAAATATCAGTAAGGGGTATACCTTATGATAAATCGAATTTTTCATTTTTCGTAAATTAAGCATTTAAACATATTTAAAATGACATTGAATAGTATATTATATACAACCAATGTTAAAATATACCAGAAAAAGGTTATACGTAAAAAAATCGAATTCTTCATTGAAAATCATAGTACGAAAATGCTATCAGATTTGCTCTATCTCTTCTAATAACGGAGATAGCGTATAACTTTTTTATTATTGGTAAATGAGTAATTATATTATTAGTTTCTGAAAATATGGAATAAATGACACAAGTTACACCCCTTTACACCGTTCATACCAATAATTTTATCTCAATAAATTTTAGCCACAGAAATATTCATTTTTGAAACTTAATGTAAGTTGCAAAAATGAAGTGCATATGGTTAGCATGGTAACGATGATATGTAACAAATTACTTAATTGTTTCTTGCTTTACACAATCGTTTTACTTCACCGAAAAGGTTAACCATGGTGTATCTCATAAAAATGTTACATTTTCTTGCAATATTGGCTAACCCCGCATGCATCATTTTTACAACTTATTCTTGAATTCTTGTATTGATTATAGTTTTCTCCACAACACTTTAAATGACCATTTTAAAACAATTTCTGGTTCAGTTTTTTGCCCTGATTCAAATAATATAAGTCTTGAAATGATTTGAGGAGAAAAAAGTTCTACTCCAAAATATGAATAAGGGGTATACCTTATGAAAAATCGAATTTTTCATTTTTCATCAATTAAGCATTTAAACATATTTAAAATGACATTGGATAGTATATTATAAGTATATTATATGAAATCAATGTTTAAATGTATTTTAAAAACAAGTTATTCCGACTTATTACCTAACCCCAGACTAACCGCAGGTTATGCAACTTAATTAAAAGAACAATTATTTTATTGTTACTGAAGTATAAAACTTCCACGTGCTACCTGGATATATGTATTTGGACATACCCCATCTCTACTGAAAAGTACAATTAGCTAAGTGTAAAAATGTGGTCGAAATGAACAACTGAAATCATGTACTGTTTCTGTAAAATATCTCATGTAAAACATCACATATAACCTTAGCTTGTATATATTTGCAGAGCTAACACATAGTTGAATACAAATGTAAAACAGATTCTACTCTAATACTGATAGGTACAGAGATAGTGCACCAATGGTAGCGTGTTTTTGCCACTTAATACGTTCTAACCGCGGCTAACCACAAGCAGTGCAACCTAATTTTGAAGGAATTTTTTTCAATTTTATAATACAGTAAAACTTGATTATAATAGCCTAATTGAGGCTCAGGGGCACACTACGTTAGAACTGAAAAGTACAGGCATCCAGTTGTTAAAAAACTGGTCGAATTTGACAACTGAAAACGAGTGCGTTTTTTCAAAAAAATTAATAACTTCAAAAATACTCGACCAAATTTAATGAAATTTTCAGATTTTGTCTCATTTAGTGATAGATATATACCCACAGAATACGAGCATAGGCAAAAAATGAGCCCCTTCTTTAAAGCCTTCAGGTGACTAACATGAAAATTTAGGTTGCATACATGAAAATTAAACTGCAAACATGAATTTTTAAGTTGCAGAAACTCTTTTATTAAGTTGCATACATGACAATTAAGTTGCAAACATGACACATTAAGTTGCATAAAATATTAAGTTGCAAAAACATAACCATAAGTTGCAAACATGACACATTAAGTTGCAAACATGACAGATTAAGTTGCTGGGTTAGACGCGACCATAGCCCTAACCCTAACCCTAACCCTAACCCTAACCCTAACCCTAACCCTAACCCTAACCCTAACCCTAACCCTAACCCTAACCCTAACCCTAATTATCGTTACGGACGTTTATGTAACGGTAACCGTCGTTTTTGTAACGATAATTTTCATTTTTGTAACCCTGCGGTTCATTTTTGTTACCGGCGCGCTCATTATTGTAACTCACATCATTATTGTAACTTAAATAATCATTTATGTAACTTAAATAATCATTTATGTAACTTAAATAATCATTTATGTAACTTAAATAATCATTTATGTAACTTGAATAATCATTTATGTAACTTAAATAATCATTTATGTAACTTAAATAATCATCTAATGTAACCCAAATATCTTTTATGTAACTCATGTCATTTATGTAACGATAGACCAAATGTTCAATTTCTGATTAATTTGGACATAAAAAAGTGCTTTCTAAACGCGGCAGGACATTTTTTCCGTTTTTCAAAAGATCATTTTTTGACCGAGATATGACCAAAAGAAATCTCTTAAAGTTACATAAATGACGTTTCGCGGTTAGCTAAACTTTCCTATCCTTAAACTCGGAAGAAAAAACTTTGTCTACTTAATCTTTATAAACCTTTTTACTATTTTGCCAAGTTTCAGCTTGCTTTGTTGGAAAACAAACTTGTTATCAATTTTTTTTGGTTTGACCTCTAAGTATTAATATGAGTCCTAACCCTGATGAAGTTTAAAGTAAAACGATATAAATTGCTTATCCACAAAAGCGCGACAACTTTTCTCGGGTTTTTATGTTAACCCTTTTCTAACCGTCAGATTTTCATTTTTGTAACTTAATCAACCCGATATTGAGAGTCTTTTAAAACATTGAAGATGTCGATTTTTGATGTTCTGTTTTGTTTAGTATAATAAAATGCATTCCCGGCTGTCAATATATCATGTTATTGAAATGATAGAATTTCCATTTAGTGTTTTTATTATATCTTGTATATCAATTACAAACTGTAATCACAACGATTCGATTTTTGTAACTTAATTTCTGTGAGTAGAACATAATTAAGTTACAAAAAACAATTTCATCAATTTTTGACCTTATCAATGATAAATTACTCTTTGCTTTACAGAGGGTATAATTTAAGGTGAGGCTGTTTAAATAAAGCAGTTTCTTTAGCTTAAATAAAGTTGGAAATTGATTATTTACGCTACTGTTTTTCTATTTCTCCTTGTTGACGGTTGTTTTTTATCTGTATCATCGAGTCGACAGAATTTCTCTAACAATCACCTGCTATCCTAAACATCGCATGAAGCACAATGTTTTCTTCAAAATCATTAACCCTCTAAGTATAATTTCTGTAACGTAATCCTAAAAGTTACGTTACATTCATTCAGTTTTCGTGGTTAGTGCATTATTTTCTTTTTACAAGGGTTGAAACAAAACTTGTTGGTATCCTTAATTCATTTCTTCATTTATCAATATCGAACAATTTTAATGTTAACTATGTAACTTTTTTACAGTTTCCAAGCCAAAAATCAAATAAATATAACACGACTTCTTTATTCGTATTAAACTTAAAAGGATTTTGTCTCCGCATCCAATGTACTAACTCTTAAAGAAAGAAAAATGGTTCAAACTTTGCATTTTTGGTGGAAATCATATAATCACGTAATTTTAATTATAGTAACGTAAACAGAATATTACGTTACAAAACTTTATTTAACTTGGTTAAGTCAACATTTTTAATGCTTTTTCAAAATCTAAAAACACTTTATCCTGTGACAACGTACGAGAGAAGGAGAACGAAGGTAATAACAAATATACTTCAAAATCATATGAACACTTTTATTCATTTCTGACAATTCTCTTAAATGTATTCAAACAGAGTAATTCTGTCTTTCCTGTAACTATATTATAATTTATTAATCAACTGTTATCTCAAATAATAATAAAACAGTGTTATTTTCAATAAATATTGATTTATAGACGATTAAATCTTCATTTAAGTCTAATCATAATATTACGTTACAAATAGTTGATTTAGTGGCTAAGTGATATTTTTGTAACGTAATTTCTATTATTAGATTTAAATGGTGTTTTACAAAGATTAGAACAAATAAATAGATGTTTCTTTAATGATTTTTTTCAATATCGTAGAACACAATATCCAATGACAACGTACGAGAGATGTAGATGGAAGGTAGTAACAAATATACTTCAAAAACATGTAAGCAAGTTTATTCATTTCTGATAATTCTCTTAAATGTATTTAAACAGAGTAATTCTGTCTTTCCTGTAACTATTTTATAATTTATTCATCAAAGTAACCTTGAATAATAATAAAACAGTGATATTTTCAATAAATATTGGTTTATACACGATTAAAACTTCTTTTAAATCTAATCCTGGTATTACGTTACAAATATTTGACTTCGTGACTAAGTAATATTTTTGTAACGTAATTTTATTATTAGATTTAAATGGTGTTTTACAAAAATTAGAACAAATAAATCGATGTTTTTTTTAATGATTTTTTCAATATCTTAGAACACTTTATCCGGTGACAACGTACGAAGGCAGGAAAAAGAAGGTGGTAACAATTATACTCCAAAAACATATGAAGATTTTTTTATTATTTCTGATGATCCTATTAAATGTATTCAAACAGAGTAATTCTGTCTTTCCTGTAACTATATTATAATTTATTAATGAACTGTAATCTCAAATGATAATAAAACAGTGTTATTTTTAATAAATATTGATTTATAGACGATTAAATCTTCACTTAAATCTAATCATGGTATTACGTTACAAATAGTTGATTTCGTGGCTAGTAATACTTTTGTAATGTAATTTATTATTAGGTTTAAATGATGTTTTACAAAGATTAGAAAAAATAAATAGATCTTTCTTAATGATTTTTTCAATATCGTAGAACACTATATCCAATGACAACGTATGAGAGGTAGTAACAAATTTCCTTCAAAAACATATAAGCAATTTTATTCATTTCTGATAATTCTCTTAAATGTATTTAAACAGAGTAATTCTGTCTTTCCTGTAACTATTTTATAATTTATTCATCAATTGTAACATTGAATAATAATAAAACAGTGATATTTTCAATAAATATTGGTTTATACACGATTAAAACTTCATTTAAATCTAATCACGATATTACGTTACAAATAGTTGATTTCGTGATTAAGTAATATTTTTGTAACGTAATTTCTATTATAAGTTTTAATGGTGTTTTACAAAGATTAGAACAAATAAATAGACGTTTCTTTAATGATTTTTTCAATATCTTAGAACACTTTATCCGGTGTGAACGTACGAGAGATGTAGATGGAAGGTAGTCACAAATATAGTTCAAAATCATATGAACACTTTTATTCATTTCTGACAATTCTCTTAAATGTATTTAAACAGAGTAATTCTGTCTTTCCTGTAACTATATTATAATTTATTAATCAATTGTAATCTCAAATAATAATAAAACAGTGTTATTTTCAATAAATATTGATTTATAGACGATTAAATCTTCATTTAAGTCTAATCATGATATTACGTTACAAATAGTTGATTTCGTGGCTAAGTAATATTTTTGTAACGTAATTTATTATTAGATTTAAATGGTGTTTTACAAAGATTAGAACAAATAAATAGATGTTTCTTTAATGATTTTTTTCAATATCGTAGAACACTATATCCAATGACAACGTACGAGAGATGTAGATGGAAGGTAGTAACAATATACTTCAAAAACATGTAAGCAATTTTATTCATTTCTGATAATTCTCTTAAATGTATTTAAACAGAGTAATTCTGTCTTTCCTGTAACTGTTTATAATTTATTCATCAAAGTAACTTTGAATAATAATAAAACAGTGACATTTTCAATAAATATTGGTTTATACACGATTAAAACTTCTTTTAAATCTAATCCTGGTATTACGTTACAAATATTTGACTTCGTGACTAAGTAATATTTTTGTAACGTAATTTTATTATTAGATTTAAATGGTGTTTCACAAAAATTAGAACAAATAAATCGATGTATCTTTAATGATTTTTTCAATAACTTAGAACACTTTATCCGGTGACAACGTGCGAAGGCAGGAAAAAGAAGGTGGTAACAATTAAACTCCAAAAATATATAAAGATTTTTTTATTATTTCTGATAATCCTATTTACTGTATTCAAACAGAGTAATTCAGTCTTTCTTGTAACCATTTTTTATTTTTGCATCCATTATAACATCAAATATTTGTAGAACTGTGATATTTTTAATCACAATTGATTTATAGAGGATTAAATCTTCATTTAAGTCTAATCATGGTATTACGTTACAAATATTTGACTTCGTGACTAAGTAATATTTTTGTAACGTAATTTTATTATTAGATTTAAATGGTGTTTTACAAAAATTAGAACAAATAAATCGATGTTTCTTTAATGATTTTTTCAATATCTTAGAACACTTTATCTGTTGAAAACGTACGAGGGCAGGAAAAAGAAGATGGTAACAATTAAACTCCAAAAATATATAAAGATTGTTTTTATTATTTCTGATAATCCTATTTAATGTATTCAAACAGAGTAATTCTGTCTTTCTTGTAACCATTTTATATTTTTGCATCCATTATAACATCAAATATTTGTAGAACTGTGATATTTTTAATCACAATTGATTTATAGAGGATTAAATCTTCATTTAAGTCTAATCATGGTATTATGTTACAAATAGTTGATTTCGTGACTAAGTAATATTTTTGTAACGTAATTTATTATTAGATTTAAATGGTGTTTTACAAAGATTAGAACAAATAAATAGATGTTGATTTAATGATTTTTTCAATATCGTAGAACACTATATCCAATGACAACGTACGAGAGATGTAGATGGAAGAAAGTAACAAATATACTTCAAAAACATAAAAGCAATTTTATTCATTTCTGATAATTCTCTTAAATGTATTTAAACAGAGTAATTTTGTCTTTCCTGTAACTATATTTATTAATCAACTGTAATCTCAAATAATAACTCTTTCTCCTCTCATTACTCTAAGAATAATATACCCCTCTCTTCCTTTTACAGCTAGCACGGTAACCCCTAGTCAATTATAATATTAACTCTCCGTGTTATCTGTAGTAGTCGACAGTGGCATCATCCATATATATATTCTTCTCATGATCAATACTATTATCAAAAATCTACTGTTTGCATAAAAAGCATAAGGATCAGTGAACAAATTAATGGAGAAGAACGTTTACCAGAATCTGCAGCACCAAACATCAAAACCCCTTTCTTATGTGTTGAATATTTAGGATTATACCATATAGTTCAGAACTGAAATAACGAAAGTATAAATCAAACAAATAAAACAAAATTAAATTAATATAATAATGATATTAATTGAATAATCATTGGAAATTGCAATCCTCTTTTGGAATAAATGAAATACAAACGCAATAAAATCACCATAACAACAATACGGTTTTGGATTAGGTTTGATTGGAGATGTTCATTTAGTCAGTCATTCCATTTAATATTTATTTAAGTTACAAACATCAATTTTCACAATTAGTTTTAAAGATTTTAAAACATAAAATCTCAATATATTTTTTAAATTTGAACTATTTGCATTACATATAACAGTAATTTGTAAAATATTTATCGATTAAACACAAAAAATTTTCTTTTAATTTTTCAAAGGTATACCCCTTAGGAATTTTTTTACCAAAAATATTTTGTCCTTGAATTTCAAAAACAAATATTTATTCGAACTCAGTAGCTCAAACTGAGTATCGGATCATATCTAAAACCTTAAAAAAACATATATAATGCCAAGAGAACCATGTACACAAGAATGAATAAGTTACAAAACCTATCAACTAGTAGTTTAAACATATCATGACCTTTTTAATCAATTACAAAAAACTGCCTTTATATTTAGAAAATGCTAAAATTAAATGTATCTAAAAACATCAGGTGCCAAGTCATTGGACATGTACTTAATGAGAACGAAAGGAACACTCAATGCAAATAATTTTTGTAACTTAATTCGGTAAAATTCGTTACATAAATTGATTCTAAATGGTTACACCTGATGAAATAAAAGTCTATCAGAAATACTGATTTTTCAACTGTTTAACATAACTTTGTCATCTGTACAGACATCCAATGTTTTTAATCGGTCGACTATCACACCGTTGTAAACTGAATAAACTTAATCCCGAAGAACTAAGTTTTGTAACGTAATTTTGCTTTCATTTTCTATCCGTGTCACTGCACTCTAACCATAAGAATGGAATGTTTGTAACTTAATTTAGTTAAACAGTGACAAGATTAAGAGTGTTAACCAAGATGATTACCAGTTATCTCCCTTAAATAGTTTAGAAAGATCCTTAAAAATATAATTTGCATACAAGAGATCGCATATTTTCCGTGTTTTCAAAAGAAATTGAGTAAAAAATATATTCATATAATCCACTAGAATATTTAACCTGCTGGATGTATGAAAAAAATTAACAGTATGATTAAAAATATCTCAAACCCCTTTACTAAGGAATCTTGTTTTTAGGTGATTTATATAGAACCGGCAAAGCTATTCACTCATGGGATGAGACACCATGTCTACGTACAGAGTGTTTATAATATATACATATCTTTACAATATCGACATATCTACATCGGTGCTTCCACGTGCAATATCAATGCAAAACACTTGGGCATGTTGCCTTGTCCCTTTTCAATCATTTTTTTAAAATTAATGTATCCTATACATAACACAATTTTAAATGCAAAAAGTTAAAGGCCTTTGACTGAATGTTTTATGTTTTATTGATTGCCAAACATAATGTATGAACATTTATTATAAGATTGAATATATACTATATGATAGTCACTTTCACAAGCTACTAAAACAAACGGATTCTTGTATGTATCTGTTGCACAATTTCGGTACGATCCGCTGCACAAGTTAATAGTTATATACAACATTTATTTTTAACAGCTATTTGAGGTTAAAATTCAGGAAAAGTTATAAAATATTTATAAGAAAGATGGAACTACTCTGTTTGAATCAAAAACAAACATACTTATCAATTTCCGAATCACAATCCAGAAGCAAAGTAAAAACTTTGGAACTGACAAGTTAGGTTAGACACGTGAACTTCCACCAGGGAAGTGAGGCCGGGTGCTCCGGAAGGGTAAGCACCTCCTGTTTAGCTAGCTACACCCGTCACGTGTGTAATCAAAATTGTGTGAAAGGAACATGGAACTATGAGGCGTCAAATATATCCAAGGCAATCCTAGACACAGAGACATCAAACTTATCAATAATACTGTGATGACGGCCATAAAACTTTTTGAGGGCCTTGATAAGCCTAGGCTTGCAATATCCCTGAGTCAACAATTTATTTGCAAGCAGCCTACTTCGTTGTACAAAGTCCCCGTAGTGGGAACAAGCTCTACCATAGCATATTAATTGGGAAACAAATACACCATAAGCAGGAGAAGCAGGTATATTGCTGCATAAAAAAGGAAAGTTGACAATAGAAAAATTGAAGTCATCACGTTTGTCATAAAGTTTCAAATGTAGCCTTTCTTGTGCGTCATTATTCAGGTATAAGTCTAAATATGAAGCAGCACTTGAGGAATCAGTCGTGTCTTTTATTTCAAGCTCACTAGGATAGATGACATTTACATAGTCTCCAAATTTAGGATTGTTAAGAGACAGAACGTCATCTATGTATCTGTATGTTGAATGATTTGGCGACAGTTTTCTCTCCAGATTTAACAAGGTTCTGCATAAATTCTTCTTCGTAAGAATAAAGAAACAAATCAGCAAGCAGCGGTGCACAGTTTGTACCCATGGGTATACCGATTGTTTGCTGAAAATATGTTTAAGAGAATCGATAGACATAAATATAATTGTCCATCTGTTCTTTAAATATATCTGATATTACTTTTCCTCTCCTTCCCTCGTGCGTTGTCACTAGATAAATTGTTCTAAGATTTGTAAAAAAGTATTAAAGAAAAGTTTATTTATTTGTTTTTATTTTTGTAAAACTCCATTAGGGTTAGGGTTCATTGGTAAATCTTCTTGTAGCCCAAAACATAAGTTTATCAATTTATTTGACTTGCAATTACAAGAGCATTGTGCTAAAAGAAATCATTGATATGCATGTCGCTATATTAATTAAGGAGGATACAAACTTTGTGATTATGTCTATATATTGTTCACGATAATAAAACGTCAAACTTACCACGTTATTTGAACATTTGTAACTTAATTAATGTCCTAACCACGAATTAAGTTACAAACGTAAAATTTAAAAAAAAAACATCCCAGTGTTCCTAAGTCTTGTCATTCATTGTCAATCGTTATACATTATGTACATATAGTTTACGTGTATTCATTGGAATGTTTTAAATGGTTTTCGGTTGTTTATATGTTTAAACAGTACTAATAAATTATGAATTCTCTGAATACTTGCTAAACATTGTTCTTTGCAGCGTTTCGGGAATTATTACGCCAGTTTTTAAGCATCACATAGTGAAATAAACCATACATTGTAAGAACATACATATCAAACACAAACCGATAAATGTAACCACAGAATTTGAATTTCTGTAACTTAAAGGCAAAATATGATTTTTTTTGTAATAACAAAGAATTGCCATTTCTGTTCGAATTTGCTTAGAGTATCTCACTAGGACAGTAAACGAAGCATATGTTTCATACAAATATGTTGTTTCGTTTGCACTGTGATCTCTATGGGGGTCTAACCATGTCATTTTGATTTTTGTAACTAAATTAAGTCTAAAAACACACAATCAAATTGATAAAAACACTTAATCTAAAGGGTGAACAAAATGTGTAATGAAAAGGAAAAGTGTATACGGTTAGAGTATAAAAGTGAAACACGCGGAACTTACTCGGAAAGTTTTGATTGCATCTAATCACATTCAGTTTATTTTTGTAACGTAAAAAAATACTCAAATTTTGGTTTTCACCTAGGTTAGGTATTTTTCTTTCAGATATCTTCATGAAATTTTGAACATAAATTGTTTTAAAGACGATGATTTGATTCCTTTTACCAGAATAACAGAATATTTGAAAATAACAAATGAAATCAATTTATATAACTTAATTTGTTTACGTAACCGTTTCCATATTAACATGTTGTAATTTTAACGCTCTCAGTGTTATCAGATTAAGCACAAAATTTTGCAATATAATTATTTTTTACATAACGAAAATATAATTTTTATATGCTAACCATTGCTTAATCATAAAGCTGATATTTGTAACTTAAAATATCTAAAAAGTTACATAAGTAAAAAACTAAAATGATAGAAAACTAACGTATACTCCCTCATGCAAAGTATTTCCTTAGCTGAATTTGGTAAAATATATTTTGGTCCTTTGGGTAGATTTTCAACATCTTCAAAATAATTTTGGTTTCATAATTTTGGTCCAAGCACTACTGATGAGGAATTGTATTCCGAAACGGCCGTCTAGTGCTGTAAAATTAAAACTGGTATAATATGTAAATGCCATTTTTTGATATATTTATCAGGAAATTGAGATCTATTTTCATGCAAAAGGACACAAAATATTTTGCCAAAAAGTGGTCCTTCTTTGTCTCATTTGTTACAAAAATAAGAATTATGTTACAGATGTAAAATTTATGTTACACAAAAAAAAATTATGTTACAAAAAAATTTTATGTTACAAATATTTCGATTTTAGTTACAATATATCGTTATTAGGTTACAAAAATCTGGATTAAGTGACAAACGTCAAGAAGTTACAAACATAAAAATTAAGTTACAAATTGTCTTTAATACGTTACAATAAAATGTGATTACGTTACAGAATCCACTGAAATCGTTACAAAAATTTCATCACGAGGCCCCTAACCCTAACCCTAACCCTAACTCTAACCCTGACCCTAACCCCTAACCCTAACCCTAACCCTAACTGAAGTAATGAGTTGCATAATGGGGTTTAACGTCCTAGTCAAGAATATTTTACTTATTTTGAGGCGTCGCCACCTATAGACGAAGATGCAGAAATTTTGCCTATGCGTTGTGCTGATAGCATTGTACAGCAGGGTTTTTTATCGTGCCAAGCCTACTGTGACACAGTACCTAGTTTATCTAAAGTTCCCACTTTCAAGTTTTAGCAAGCACTCTACCAACTGAGCTTCCGCAGTAGCATCTAACTGATGGGTTTTTGACCTTAAGGTCAAAAGCCAAGCATTGATACTAAATTTTAACCATTATATGGCAATACTTTCTGTGTATTTTAAATATGGTGTTATTTGAACGTATAAATTTGCCATATTCAGCATTTATTATTTTATTTTTCATAAATCTCTGGCGGTAGCAATTACTTGTCCATAAAGGAGTGACATAACCTAAAATGTATAAACCGAGTAATTTAGAACAGAAGTAAGAACAACACAGTCGATGGAACCAAGCAATAAATTTACAACATAAATAGTCATACAAAAAAGTCAAGAAAAGGCAAACATATTGGGATGACTGATTAAAAAACTCTCACTGAGTGGTGAGTTAAAAGTGCCCTCAGAATAAAAAATTTACCGAATACGCATATAATTAAGAACGTATTTAGCGGCATATACATGAATCGATTCAATTGTTAGAATAAAGCGAAACTTGGTCATGGACCTATGTTTTAACTAAACGTATCCTTAAAAGTATAAAGAATCCACATACTTCATCTGCTAAATCACAATGCGCGGAAATAATATGCTAAGATCCAATGATATTGAACGGTTAGGTGGACAAAATATCAAATGATGACATCCAGTACCTCGGAAACCAAGTAGTTAAAAGATCACATAGCCTCCTACCACCTATGTTCGAATACCACTTGGGGCAGATCCAACTGTGAGAAAGTTTGCCTGTTTGCCTACTGAATGCCTGTGGTTACTGTTTGGGCACTCCGGTTTTATCCCAATACAAGTAATGACCTCAATATAAGTGAAAATATAAGTTTACGACTTGGCTATAAAACTACATCCTGGGCGTAAAACTGCATTTCGTCACTCTCCCCGGCTGCGCAATACAATGCCGCCACAGTCACATACGATATTGCCAATCACGTGCTTTTACCATTCGGGGCTTAATGGGATCGTATTAGGGACTTGCTGGCACAATATCCCCATGTCCACACTTCTCTATGTTTCAGAAAGTCATCATATCAAGCTGCTCTTGCAAGAGGCTAAATCATATCAATGTGTTAAGAGGCGAAAGCTGATTCAGAGATAGAGGCCGCGGTGGCCTAATAGATAAGACGTCAATCTACAAACCCAGGGTCTCTCTGTGAGTTCGAGTCTTGCTCAGACAACATGTGGGAAAGTGGATTTTCCTTGCTGTTGGCTTTTAATTTACTGATTAACCTGGTATCAGTATAATGAACTGGGGAGTGCCGCGCTTGTTTGCGGCGTACTGACTCTGTGAGCTAGCACGTTAAAGTCGCCCTTAGTGCGCGCTAGTACAAGACAGACCATACAGCAAACTCGCACTTCACATGCATACACGAAATTGTTCATAAATTAATCATAGAGATTATTAAAGTAGTTCTTGTCGCGAAGAGCTGAAAAATTGCTGATGCGACGTTAAGAAACATTCAACCAACCAACCAATGATTCAGAGAAAATTAGGCCAATATAAAACTCAATCTTATTTAATATTATCCAGATTTCCAATATGATACTTATGTCAAGTGCTTATTTTTAAATTTTGTATAATTTTAAAAAAAATACGCAAAGAACTCCAATTTGAAAACACTATCTATACAAAATAACATTTTATGTGGTCAAAAATCTTTTCTTCCTTTTCCTTTTTAACTATTCTTGTTAAACAAACGTAACCGTGATTTAAAAACAGACTTTTAAGGGTTTGTTTTTAATCATATACTTTGATGACCAAGTAAATGAAAGTTAATGCAGAGACATATTTACCCCGTTTCATTCAATCTAGAACTGATCAACGTGCCTTGTTGAGAAGGCTAAAATTATATCTATATGTACAGAAAATGACGAAGTCATTTTGCCCACTGCCTAGTCTTAAAATTAATAAACGAGATAAAATATGATCTCAGAGCATTAGGTAAATCAATTTTAACTTGACAACCACACAGTAGAGTGACATATTGAGCTACCTGTTTTTAAACACAGCAAAATAAATAAATAAATAAATAAACAAATACATGTATGTGTTTGATAAACTTCCGCATGCACATCACTACATGGACACAACATACAATCGGCTTCTTCATGGTTACATGGACTGAAACCATCAAGAGAAATATCGTGATTGATCAACACCTGATCCTCTTTTGTAACTAGAACCATCTTTAGAGATTGTATTAAAGCTGCAACTAAATTAAACAACTCGGTTTTATTTTTGTCATCACGTAGAAACTTAGACCAATTAGAAAGGGTTTTACTATTTTCGAACACTTTTCTGCAGAAACACTGACCTCTCTTTGCATGTGTTTCTAATTTCAGACTTGTTGAAAGGTAAACGTCAAAGACTATATCTACTCTGTGGTATTTTTCTGGAATATTATCCTCTCCTATATATTGACCATTTTTTTTTTTTTTTTTTTTTTTTTTTTTTTTTTTGTAATTTCTTGGTGGTAAACAATTAACAAAAGCTGACCCATCAATGATAAGAATACCAGCTTCTGGTTCTGTATCTTGTAATGTGACTTGCATTGCATTATAACAGCACATCAAGCAATTGTGATTTTTGGCAAATATGTTTACCTCCATCACTTACTGATGCGGGATATTGTTGGCTTTCGTTTTTAAAGAAATCTTTCAAATAGCAATTTCTGTTTTGACACGATATGAACAGTTGTAAAAAGAGAGCACATCCCTGTTTTAGAAATTATTATTTAAAATCAGCAGGTCGTGATTCCTGGTTAAAGAAAGACACTTTGTTCTTTTGAATTGGTTGGTAAAAAAAGACGTTTCTTCTTTCTCCAACATGGCCATAAATAATTTAAATTACTCCTTTTCTCTTTCATAATGAGTGATAATCTTTTCGCTGAAGCTAGGATCATCGATATCGTTTGTGTCTAACGTCAGAAGGTCTCTAGACTCTTCTTCAAATGGATTACCCATTGTTCTTATAGTATCTGTCAGCTTTCTTGCTTTTTC
The DNA here is from genome assembly GCA_021292105.1 of Anadara kagoshimensis. NCBI lineage: Eukaryota > Metazoa > Mollusca > Bivalvia > Arcoida > Arcidae > Anadara > Anadara kagoshimensis. The sequence continues at coordinate 66,963,532 of CM037862.1, read as the reverse complement.
TAAGAACATTTTCTGTCCTCCAGCATTATCATCACGATGATTGATGTCTGGCATAAAGTCTTTGGCTCTTGCTGCAGATTCATATTTTGAAATAACACTACTCACTACTGGACCAGCAATCATCCAACGCCACAAAGCTGACTCGTATTCAGTTATACCAATTGCTCCCCCATCGCCTTTGATAACTGCATTGGCTTGCGCATGATCTTGATCTATAGCAATAGAATACTTATGTTTAGACTTATGAACAATAAATTGTCCCCTATTAAATTCCTTGCTATTTGATTTGTGGATGTTGTTGATTAAGTGTCAACATATCTCTAAGATGAAAAGGAAGCCATCTTGCATAATTAATATTATTATATGAAAAGAAATAAGGTATCAATTTAGACAATGCACTGCAATAAAGTTGGAAACTTGCCTCTCGAAATGACTAGTTCCATTGCCAATATGAATATCATTCATCAAAAGAAATGGAAATGGTGCCCTCGTTATTGCGACTTGTTTTGGTACAGAAATCATCATATGCCTGTCTCAGAAGCTTAAAGAGACAAGATGCTGTAATTTGGTGTGCCAGACGAGTTCTGGTAACACTTAATGCAGTTAAAAAAGAATTTGATGTGCCATATAAAGCTACGCCTGCTTCTGTAATGACAGATGTCCTTCCACAATTTTCCAATAGACCTCAGTGCAACCATTTCAATATGTAAACCTTCAAGCATTAAAACAAACTTATCCTCTTAAAACCTTTCAGGCCATTGCCATTGGATCTGTTTTGCCAGGGAGTATAATGGCTGATCAGCTGCGTGAACTGTTACTTAATCATAATTTAGAACAAAATCCCAGATTTTATCCGTGACATGTCTTACAGTTGCAACTGAATGAGCTTGATCTCTAAGCAGTGGCCTTAAGCATGCATTGCTGATTTCAAATTTCTTACCTCCTTTCTTTAAAGCATGATAAGAGATGAAAGAACAAGGATGGACGTGGGGCACGATACAGAAAATGTCAGCAGACAGGCAGAGATGAAAGTCCTCGGTCAAGGCATTATGTTCTCCAAGCACGTAGAGGACTAAGCAAGCTAACCATGTAATACTTGCAGTTACAATGACATTTTCAGTTAAAATTATCTCTTTGAGCCACTTATACTCTGGTAAAAGATGTTGACTTAATGTGTGAGTACCAGATAAAATTACGTCGGGAAATGATTTGACAGGAGGTTTAGGCTTTTTGGATGGAAAAAAACCGGATGGATATTGTAAAAGAATCTGGTAGTTCTGGTACTTTCTAACTGACCTTCTCTCATAACAAGTTGTTCTCGGTCTTCACCGAGGTTATTTTGACTTGAATATTGAAATAAGGAAATAGTTGTACCATTGACAGATGTTGTTGCTGATGTAGATGTAGGATTAGGATCAATATTGTCGATATCGACGATGGTAAATACCTGGGTTTTTTTTGTATATGGGAGACATACTACTCCATTTTCAATTTATTTACTAACTACTGCATCACCAAGTTGTGCAGATATTTCAAGCACTCTATCATAATAAATCCCGATTTCATTCCCATGCAATAACTGAACTAAATTTCTCTAGAATGCGGCCATATTAGATTCTGGCAGCTATTTTGATTTTTTGTGTGGCCAATAACCTTTTCTATAGAAAAAGGAGATAACTCTGTATTGTGATCCTAAATTTTAAACAGAAATTTTCTTTGTATTCAAGTATTCAACTTCAAGTATTCTCTGCTATTATATGAAGAACAGAATACAAACCAGATGGAAATTTATACATAGACTTAAAATAAATTATTGTGATGACTGGATGATTTTGTATGCTTAGTATGAATGATTTTAGAATGAATGATTTTTGGAACGAATGGATGAGTTTGAGTATGAATGATTTTAGAATGAATGATTTTTGGAATGAATGGATGAGTTTAGTATGAATGATTTTTGGAATGAATGGCCTTAACATGTCCTCCTTTAATGTTAGATTTTTAAGTAGTTTGTTGTTGAATTTTAAAGTTTTAAAGTTAAAATGTTTATCATCAGTCATGGCATTAAGAGGGTCATTATTTAAAGAGTTAAAGGAGTAGCAGTTATTATTATTCAGATTTTAAATGTTTATTGTATTGACGGCAATAGTGTCATATTATTTTACTATGGCTATGTCACGTCGACTCCTAAACGTAAACAAAGATCGATTTTATTATGTTTACTTCATAATCACAAAGTTTTGTATTTGCTGAAGTACTTACATTAATGTAGCTTCATTGTGTTGCAAATATTGCTAACTGGAAAGACTTTTGCTGGTGTTTAAGCTATTTTTTATTACTGCTGTTAAACACATGTTTACAGTTGGAGCCATTGTTGATCGGTGACCTTACAAGCGAGTACTTCCGGTTCACTGTCAGATTTTTCGTCTGCATAAGTCCAGAGTTTATAAATTTGTAAAATCGAGTAAAAATCAGAATTTAGGTAATAAGTCATAATTTTTGGATAGAAAATTGTATTTATATGTCAATCATTCCGTACAAGTCAGTTTTCATGTATTCATATAGCAATATTAATAAGTTACAGAACATTTTCTGTGACCCCTGTTACAACCCCAGTACAATCCTGTTTCAACCCCTGTTTCAAGATTTCCCCTGTTTCAGATCCCAGTTTCCAGTATCAAACCCCTGTTTCACTGAAGTTGTCATAGTAACTGACTGGAGTATAAAAAGGAACACGGATTTGAAACTGGGCTCTTTGTCTTCAGAACAACCAGACACTACACATTATTTTGATTTTACTAGTTAAGGTACTTATTTTATTTTTGGAGCCTATTTAATTTTAGAGAATATTTTTGGTTTAAAAGAGTATTTAAATAATTATCTATTTGACTAAAATTCCAGACAATTTTCTGGAAACCTGTCAAATTAAATTGTATGGAAATTCATTTTTATAAGGGAAATATGGACAATGTCAGATTTGACACATGTGTTATTTTAGGGTTATTTTAGGAGTCAAAAAGGGAAATAATTAATTCTAATATTTAAACTATTTTGGCACATTTAGATAAATTTTCTAAATCTATAAGAGTACTGTACTATTTATTTCATTAAAATATTAGCAAGTTGGTCTAGTCAGTGTGAGCTTTGGGTTATTACTAAGCAGTAATATTTATCTGATACAAATTGTTCTAATTTATTTGTGAATGAATGTGAAGCTGTATCTTATGCTGATTATTATTTGTGATATTGGTTATTAAATAAATCATTTAAAACAGTCAAATTATATGAATCCATTATTTATTTTATTTTTAAGTATGTAACATAAACCACTTGGTCGTTACATTATCTTAGACAATTTAGAATGTAATATGAAAATGAAATGTACAAAATTAACTTATTTTGTTGTATGACTTTAAGCAAAACTCTGAATAAGGGCATGTTGAAGAATTAAAAAAAAAGATTTATCAACCTCAGATATATTTTATTATGCACAAAAATGATAAAATGGGTATATCTCAGGTTAAAATACATAACTTTTCTATACTTTTACTTTATTAATCTGAGTATTCTTCCGTTAATTCTTCATTACTAGAAACATTAGATTGTGACAGACTAAAAATAAAATGCAACCAAATTAAAATGGGCTGATCATTTAACTTTAAATGAACTTAGAAATGTTAAATGTATATATAAAAACAATAATGGTTGATCAATTCCAGGGTCTTTGCTTTCCATTTTGTTCAAATAGCAAAAAACACATGATAATGGGCCCTTATTTCTACCTGTTTTACAAGAGTTATCTCCCTTGTCTATCGAAATCCCCATAAGAAATTAAAACTCCTTATAAGATTTAGTAGACTTTTTACTATAATCATTGCATGCATTTGAGAGCATATTAGTAACAAACTTTATTCTGTTGCACTTAGTTTGAGGTCAAACCGTAGATTGACTAGACTATTACTAGTAATCGTATAAAGGACAAATCTTAAAATTATTATGCTAAACATAAAGTGGGCCATCTTGAGGTGAGGTATCTTCGCATTATACCCTAATCCTGACTAACCCTAAAGTGGGGTTTTCACTGCAAGATTAATCATATAATACAAATCTTATAAGGTCTTAAGTCTTATAAGATTTTACACTTACACTTATGACTTGTCATATAAGACTTTTTTAAATTTACCTGTAAATTCACCTGTGTTTTGCATGCAACTGTACGTGGGTACTTGGATGACAGGTTATTTGTCATAACATGTGTAATCAAAAACAAACATACTAATCCATATCCGAATCACAATCCAGAAGCAAAGTAAAAACTTTGGAACTGACAAGTCAGGTTATACACGTGAACTTCCACCAGGGAAGTGAGGCCGGTTGCTCCGGAAGGGTAAACACCTCCTGTTTTGCTAGCTACACTCGCCACGTGTGTAATCAAAATTTTGCGAAAGGAACATGTAACTATGAGACGTCAAAATTCCTGGACACAGAGACATCAAACTTGTCAACAATACTGTGATGACGGACATAAAACTTGAGGGCCTTGATAAGCCTAGGCTTGCAATATCCCTGAGTCAACTTATTTGCAAGCAGCCTACTTCGTTGTACAAAGTCTCCGTAGTGGGAACAAGCTCTACCATAGCGTATTAATTGGGAAACAAATACACCATAAGCAGGAGAAGCAGGTATATTGCTGCATAAAAAAGGAAAGTTGACAATAGAAAAATTGAAGTCATAACGTTTGTCATAAAGTTTCAAATGTAGCCTTTCGTGTGCGTCATAATTCAGGTATAAGTCTAAATATGAAGCAGAACTTGAGGAATCAGTCGTGTCTTTTATTTCAAGCTCACTGGGATAGATGCTATTAACATAATCTCCAAATTTTGGATTGTTAAGAGAAAGAACGCCGTCTATATATCTGTATGTTGAGTTGAATGATTTAGCGACAGTCTTCTCTCCAGATTTAACAAGGTTCTGCATAAATTCTGCTTCATGAGAATAAAGAAACAAATCAGCAAGCAATGGTGCACAGTTTGTACCCATTGGTATACCGATTGTTTGCTGAAAAACTATATTACCAAACACATTAAATATGTTATCTATCAAAAACTCCAACATTTTCTTCATGGTAAATTGAACATACAGTTGTCATTATGTAGCCTTTGGAATTAATTTTTTGTAAAACTGGTATTTTTAAAAAAATGGCAGTTTTATTGCAATTTTGAAAACCCTAGCTATCTCATTTTATTAAAAGTTTTCAAATAAAAAAATATACTCCAGTTACTTAAAATATTTTGTTTATCTTTTTTTCATTTTATTTACAATTTTAGTTTATTGTTTATTTTATTTTTCATTATTTATTTTATCTTATTCTTTTCTTGTTTATTTTATTTTATTTTACCTGGATGACCTGGTTGACCTGTTTTCTTAATGGTCAATCACTAACTGGGGACAAGACTAGTCATTGCAAAATAGAACATGTTCTATTTTGACATGACAAATCATGCCTGCAATTATCTCAAGTCATAAGGGATTTTACATTATAACATTTGTATTGTATGACAAGTTTTATCTGACAAATCCTACAGTGTAAACAACCCTAAACTCTAACTCCAAGTGAGACTATCAATACTGCTAGTATTCAATTGTCAATTTGAACGTTTTATCTTAAATAAGTTTGGAATTTTGAGTAGAGTTATAGCTGTAGCTCGCCATCTTATTATATGGAATTCTTGTTATGTATTGCATTCCTTTTCCAAGTAGCCTTACTGTGGAACCCTAACCCTACCCCCCTCCCCGAGTATGTCAATTAACAAGAGGGACATTAAAACATATACAACATGCACACACATCCGAAACGCATACAACATGCACACACCTTTAATCAAATTTAGATGAATAACTTGATCAAGTCTCAAATTACTTATGCGACGGTAAACAGTATTACGGCAACTACCTGTTTGTAATAATAACAGCTGTGCTTTAACAAGGTCTTACATTCTGCAATGAAGTGGATAAAAATATTCGACGTGTACATTTAGTGATAAAAATATGATGTGTGCAATGGAACAGAAAAGGTTTGGCACCCTATTTCACTTGCAATATTTACAGGCTCAAATTTACCTATGATTTTTTCTTCACAAATCATGGTTTCATAGTAATATACTTCCAAAAATCAGTTAAGCCAAAAAGTTTTAAAATTTTTGCTTGTCATCAATCTACATCTTTAATATACAGGATGTCTTAGATGCCAGTATCAACACAACATTGATAATCTAAATGATATTACAAATGAACTGGCTAAATTTGTATAAATACCGTAAAAAAGAATTGGGTTAGAGTTAGGGTTAGGTAAACTTCAAACTAGTGTGTTATCTGTTTCATGATTTGTTCATGTAGAGATGTAGAAATATTATTATTATCATTATTATTATTATTATTATGCTATTACAATTAAAATAATCATATCGATAGTTAACTTAGTTTCCATAAGTCTTACTGTTAACCGTGGTAAAGATATATTTAGACGCTCTATCTTAATCTTATAACCATGTGACATTTCACATGCTTTAATGGTCCAATTCGTGTATATTTCTGCGGGGACATTTCAAAATACTCTCTGTTGTTGAATTAGATTAGTTTGACTGAATTAGGTTGACCTAGGATTCTGTTCTTGGATTGCTTAAACTTTTTGTTCTTTGATTGGTTGAAAATTGTCCTAAATTTTCTGACCTTGATTACTCAATTTTAATTAACATTTTCTTGGAGTTAGGTGAGTTTATTTTGGTCTTGGTAAACCAGCTGTTCTATTGGGGTAGAAGAACTCTCAGGTCTTGTTTTGCTAACTGTTTTCTTGGGATTGGCTGAATTTATTTGGTCTTGATTAGCTAATATCAGTTGACCTTTCTGTTCTTATATTGCTTAAACTTTCTGTTTTTTGATTGATAAAAAGTGTGTTCTAAAATTTTGGCCTTGATAAGCTATTCTTTTTTCTTAGTATTTTTTAACCTTTTTTTGCCTAGATTAGCTACTTTTTTTTAAGGTTGATTGAACTTTTATGTCTTGCATTTTTTTCTTGGGATTTGTAGAACTTTCTGTTCTTTATTAGCTAATAGCTTCTTGGCATTGTAGTTGGCTGAATTTTTTTGCTCAGTTAGCTGACTTTTTTATTGAGTTAATCTTGGTTAGCATTATTTTCAATGGGGTTCGACTGAATTCTCTGGTCTTTTTAGCTTAAGTTTTTCCAATTGGTCTTAAGATAAAGGTATGTTTTGTTAAATAATTGAGCGAGCTTTCTCTTCTTTGATCGACCAAATATCCATTAATAGATTGTGTTAATGGATTGGATTATCCGTCTGTTCTTTGATAGTTTGAACGGTTTTTTATTTATACAGTTGTGTGGGCTTGAGTGTATTGTTTTTGCTTTTATCAGCTAACTTAAGTTTGTTTTTATAGAAGTGTTTTATTTCTTGTCTACAGTTTATTATACGGAAGTATTCATAGCTTTGAGCCATTTATGATTCTCATTATTATTTATTATGTATTTAATTATGCTTTGGCGTACAACATTAATACTACTTGTAATGTCAGTTTAGTGACTTGTTATGCAATGTATAAGGTGTAAGAAAGATTTCATAGCAACAAACCAGGTGAACATATCCAATCAAACTACAGTTGACATTTTGTTTTCACGGCAGTCCTTCGGCTTTCTTTTTAATTACGTAGATGGATATTGCAAAGGTTCTCAGTATATAACCAACGTGCTGAAAACTTTGAGACAATCCCCGGTGTTGCATAAATGTTTATCTAGCTTCTCTTTATTGTCATGTTGTCATTCTACTAGGACGTTCCTATAACAAGAAACATGATTAAGGCAATACTGATATTGTTGTTGACGTTTACATCCATAAATGCTAATATAACGGGACAGCATCCAGTTTCGGGAACCTGTCTATGTGTCACGGGATCAAACGTTAACGCCCATGTGTCTGGTAAGGATACCAGAGAGAGAGGGGGAGAGAGAGACGTCATTAATACACCATAGTTGATAGTCTAATGCAAAAAAATCAATCAGATATCATTTGATGTAAAGCTTCTGGTTTAGGGAATAACAACAATAGTTGTGCAAATTAGTGTGTTTCACAGTTTTTATTCAAATACTCTTGACATCAGCCTCATTCAGTAAGCAAATGACGTGTATAAATCGAAATCTTCAGTTTTTCTTCTTTTACAGCACGGTCTAAACTAAAGTATCAGTTTTTTTGGACACATTGAAATATTATGTATTCCATAATTATTGTATTTTTTCAGCTGGTCTCCACACTTCAGTTCACGCTTCGCTAAACTCGGGAGAATGTTATAATTTTCACGGGGGTATACTGACGAAGGATGGCTACACTTGGTATCAATTACAACATGTTCACGGTGAGGTACGTTTAACAATAATGCTTTGATCATTTGTTTTAAACTAAACAAGTCAATTAGCTTGGAATCTCATTTTACTAATGCCACACATACAAAAACGGATACAGCCGTTGATTGGCATTTTTCTCTCTCGTCAACCAATCAGAGACCACGTTCTTATTTCGTCTGCAATCATAATCAGTACAGTATATACATATATAAACAAATATTAAAGGTATTGTGCGTTTAATTTATTTTTGATATTAAGGTCAAACGACCAGGCCAAACTTGAACCACTATATATAGAATCTAAGTGTCATATATCTAGATTGTAGTGGGACTTCAGATAAGTAAATATTGAAATAACAACAGACAAATGGCTGGATTTTGGGTTAAACACTTAACTAACACAATCACGTTAGCGGAGCAGACAACAGAAAAATCGTGCAAATAATGATACGAGCATTGAATTTGTCACAACTGATATCTACTGATCAAATCTGCCGATTTGTCATTTGAAAATCCAAGATGATGGTCTTTTTTCAAAATGGCCGCCCAAATAGTTGCCTGAAAATATTTTGCTTAGAAGGTAAGGTAATAACAATTTTCAAATGGTCGCAAAATCTTTTTGTCGCGACAAATAGACAATTACTTATCACAGATTTGATGGCGTGACACATGGGCAGTCACTTATCACGGATGTGATGGCGTGCCATATGGACAATCACTTTTCACGGATTTGATGTCGTGCCACATGGACAGCCACTTATCACGGGTTTGATCCCGTGACACATGGACAGTAACTTATCACAGATTCGATGTCGTGTCACATGGACAGCCACTTATCACAAATTTGATGTCGTGACACATGGATAATCATTTATCACGGGTTTGATGCCGTGACACATGGACAGCCAATTGTCACGAGTTAATGACGTCATAAATGGACACTCGCTCATCACAGGTTTGTACTATGACACATTGATAATCACTTAATCACGAGTTCGTCGTGTTGTTGTCCTGACATGTGGATAGTCAATTATCACAGGCATTATGTCACGATACAACCTCTTATCACAAGTGTTCTAGTTTTTTACAATAACAAGCTTATTCTGTACATATTTTGGCGGTAAAGCTAGGCGTTTATTGTAAACTGATTTCTAGAATATACTTGATTTTACAGAACCTGTGGGTTGCAGGAACTCTTTTGAAGATCGGAACTTCATCTCAATGTTCAGGTAAATCCTTGTAATTCAATCAGAATAACATTAGCTTTTCCCGTCGTCCTCATTCTTCTCCTTACATACTTGTGCTTGGAATTTGAATAAGATATATATATTGCAAAAGTACAAATTCAAGAAAGCAGTCTATCTTCACCGAAGTTTGAGATTGCACGTTCCGTTAAACATTGACAATGATTTAGATACTACCTAATACTTTATCTATAGTGCTGTTAAAAAGCGACGAAATATAATAAGAATCTATCCATGGTCACTAAATTAAGAACACTGCTTTGCTACATGTGTGCTAAGGGACCAACGGAGCAGCATGAGTGAATTCAAATAAAACCATACCAATGAATGCCATGATAGTGCCTGTCAAAGGGAAACTTTATCATAATATTCCATTTACAGTACTCTTCGTTATTCTGATAATAACTAAATTACATGTTGGATAATAAGAACTGTGGTGGGTTTTTTTCAATATAATAGGTACCCACAGTACCAGTGGTGGATCATGTTCCGATTCACAGGCAAGAATTACGCTTGTGAACTTATACAACTTCATAATGCTGGTAAAATACATCTATGGAATCGACATCCCTCTGGTGTACATGATAATGCTTACGCCTATAACAACATCCGGGATGCGTGCGCAGGACATGCTGCTTCCCGCTCACAGTAAGTAATAACTTCTGGTATTTGTAAGGAGGAAAAGGGCAACAGATAAAAACCATCAATAATGTGCTATTAACAAATGGGCATTAAAAAAAGCAAAACTACCATGTCAAAATTATAATTTAATATCAGGAATATGAAATATAAGTTTAAAGACAATATACTTTGTTAAAATGTCTCATTTAAAGTAGATCCATACCTTACAAATCGCTTAAAAACACGTATTGAAATTTTGATATGTTGTACATAGACATAAAGCATTCAACATGCCAAAATTTCAGGGTAGATTTTCGACTTGCTTAAGAAGTTCTGAAGTGCCACCTGGTGGTCATTTTCACGACATAAATGATCAAAGTGTAACCACTGGTATCAACAAATAAGCTGTTATAATTTTTTGTCATGGTAAGAAACCAAAAGTGTCTTGCATTAAAATTACCATTATGTCACGAAAATTATATGGACTAATGGAATTTACTTCCGATCACGTGGTAATTTTCTACAGCGCCACCTATCAAGAGGGAACATTAATAATCCGGAAAACAAAAAGTAACACCCTTTCGTTAAATTGTGGATTATAGAAAAACTAAGTCGAATACGACCCCTGGTTTTCAAATATGTTGCACATGAATGTATAAGTTTGATTTTCGGAAACAAAACATAGGGGGTCGTCAAATTACTTCTTTCATAAAATTGCATAAAAATACTGAAACAAGAAAAAACCATATTCCTTGCATAAGAAATTACCATTAATGCCTTAGTACACTAGTATAAACTCAATGTTTTTGTTTGGTGTTAACAAATAAACATGGAAACTGATTGTTAGCTTTTTGCCTGTGCAATACAAAACCTATTTTAAATATTATATGGTCTGTACCGATAGCAACCGTAACCAAACACATGGATCAAAGTGGAAAGGGGATTCGTATACGTTGATGAAGCGTTCTTGATTCTCGGCCGCTGAAACGCAAATACAAGACCATAGTCAACCTGCTAAAATATCGCACTGAGAAAAATTATTATACATTATGTTTATTGTATAATCAGTTCGCGTCATACTATCTGTATTTAAATTCACCGAAAAAGCCACATGAAACAGCATTTAAAACACAGTACTTCAAATTTGATGTGTACTCAAATCTTTCAATTATTTAGAATTGCACCCTCAACAGTAAATATTGACCTTATTTCTGTTAAAATATACAGTTTGTTCTTTAAAATATTACACAAAATTGATGCTGACCTGCGAATTATAATCTTTTGTGAATGCAAAAGATAATTCTTAACGATACGCATAACAGCGTTCCCGCCATAATTCTATAGGCATCGAAGAATAATATTCGTGACGTCATAGATTAAAAAGACTTTGATCGTACGCACACAACGACGACGTCACCTTGGTATGAATCTACCTTAAATCATTCAAATACTATTATACAGTGACGACTAATACGTCTTCTTACAGTTACACGTGCAGCGAATGTTCCAGCCCGGGTGCTCCAGGGGGTCACGTGTGTCTGAGTAGAAATCTCCTTCATTATCTTGTGACTTTAGGCAGGAAAGGCTATATACATGTAAGTACTTTATATAAATATTGGTTTTACGATGTTTAATATACAACCCGTTATGTTATCATAAAAATGTATTAAATGTGAATGGCAAATTAACATTAGATATTAGGACACCATATAAGGACCATCAAATTAAGTGTAATAAAGGTTACCTCATAAAAACTGATAATTATCCAACAACAAACATATTTAGTTCTGAGGTGTATAATAATATAGGTTATTGAACTGATATTGTATAATATCGTGTCGAGTCAACGAGGGACAATATTTACAATCAGTTCAATAACCTTTTATTATATAGCAAAATAAATTTCGTTTACTCCCGTCAAGTATTTCATCTAAAATACCATTTTGTTGTATGAAACATAAATATTACACTAGTTCTTGTAAATGGATATAAGAACTAGTGCAATGTGACAACAACACAGCGAAGACGTCGACAACAATAGTATGACGTTATAAACGACAGCGTCATGTGACAAAGCGTGCAATATGAAAAAAATTGATTCGGGAAACCTCGGACTGGAACAAAGTTAGCGTGCAAATATCGGTATTTATTGCACGCTAACACCTCGGGATTTATCGTTTAATTTCTATGCGAGGCAAATATTGCTATATAATTGTTTTATTACATGTAAACTATCTTAAAATGAGAAGACAAGTGTTATATTTTACTACTAAATGTTAAATATCTTTTGCCCTTTATGTTCCGACAATGGCCGCCATCACGGTACCAGTGCAGCGTCACGGCAACTAATGACGTACTAGTGTCTGTGACGTCATTAAATTGCGCAATTCATTCTTTTTGTGTTCAATTAAGAATTGACTGTCATTTTTTCCTGGTTCATCAAGTAATGAACCAGATTTTAAAACTAGCAAATCTGATGAACTGCGAAGCAGTTCATTTTAGATTTGCTAGTTTTAAAATCTGGTTCAATACTTGATGAACCAGGAAAAAATGACAGTCAATTCTTATATTTACAATTTATTCTTTCTTTACGAGAGCAAAATTGCGTTGAATGAAATAAATTCCAATGTTTTGGAAAAGAATTTTTAACGGCGGACGTGACCTGGACATGGAACAGCTGTTCAGAAACATTAAGCCCCGCCCATTTGACGTCATGTCTGGAAGAAACAAAATAGGTCATCAATCTTGGATAATATTTCAAACAAATTTTATTTCAGTCAATGACAAAAAATTACATATTCATATTTATGGTCAAGTTACAGTTATTGAAGGTAGAGCTTGTTAAAAAAACAGACTTAATAGACGATAGAGTGCTCGACATCTGGACTTGCGGATTGGTATTCGACTCGGGAGTATTGGTATTCATGCGCGATGTGAAAAACCGATGTTTATGCGAATCTTGAAAAAAGAAATCAAACTGGGTTCAACGTAGAAGTTAATTTTCTATTGTAAATATTTCCAGTTCCAACGATGGAGTTGATTGGCTTAGTGCAATATGGTGTTTTATCATCTTCCAGAGTGCAATATGATGAAAAACGGCGTTGCGCGTGCATGTAGTTTAACCAATCAAAACAAAGGTCTCAGAGTAAAATCATATCATAATATAATAATAATAATAATAATAATGACTTTAGTTTTTAGGGTTGCTTATTTGGACTGAGCCAATCTTACATAAGGCCCTCCAATATGAGTGATTACATACTATTAGTACAAAATAACGTTTCTTTACAAGTAGTAATTTAATTTTAATAATGCAAGATATAAAACATATGCTAAGATGCTAAGTATAAAACTATGTAAAGGTATATATATATATATATTAAACAACCAAATGTTAAGATAATATAATATTATCGAATTAATAAGTAACAAATGTACTTTGGTATAATTTTTTGAAATTCTTCAAGGATGTCGCGTTTTTTAATTGTATTGGTAATGAATTCCAAATTATTGAACCTGAGGATGAAATAGATGATTTTCGTAATTCTGAATTAGGTCTATATGAAATAAATTGTTAGAATGCCTAGATCGAAGTTGATATGTATTGCAATCAGAACAAGATTTAAATAAATCAGAAATATATGATGGAGATATATTATTTACAGCTTTGAACATTAAAATTGATTTGTGATAATGGATTCTTTAGTGAATTGTTTGCATGCTGAGTTCTTTAAATAATTCAATGGATCTCGTTTCACGAACAACTTTGTCGATTATTAATCTTGCAGACCGTTTTTGAAGTTTACGAATGAGGTCCAGATATTTAGAATGACAATTACCCCCAAATTGACAAACAATAATCTATATGAGGTAAAATTAAAGAAGTGTAGAAAAGTTTTCTACTTTCAATATTTAAATACCTTTTTATTCTTCTCAAAAGACATAACAAAGAATTAACCTTTTTAATGACATGATTTATATGATCTACCCAAGACAGATAGGGGTTTACAAAAAGTCCAAGTAATTTATGAGAGTGTACTTGTGTAATTTTAGTTGCATTAATACTGATATTAGGAGCTGCATCATTATTGGCAAGTTTTTTTAAGAAAATATAAGCATACACTTTGTTTTTGAAACATTGATGGACATATTATTAACTTTGCACCACTCAGCCATTTCATACATAGCCTTATTTAATTTTTCGTTTAATAACGAGATAGATTTACATGACGTAGTAATAGTTGCATCATCAGCAAAAAGATAGGTTCTACAACTTCTGATGCAGAAAGGTAAATCATTAGTATAAAGCAGAAAAAGTAATGGTCACAAAACTGACTCCTGGGGTACCCAAGATTTAACTGCTTTTTATCGTCAACCAGATCAAATGCTTTTGACAAATCAACAAATATTGTGTACTGTCCCTGATCAATAGCCATTGTTCATTCATCAACAAGTGTTGATAATGTTGTTTGACAAGAATGTTTCTCTCTGAAGCCAGATTGATGGTTAAACAGTACATTGTATTTACGTAAAAATAATGTAAGGTGCTAATAAATGTGACGTTCCAATATCTTGGACACTATAGGAAGAATTGATATTGGCCTGTAGTTATCCGAGCGGTCTTTATCACCCTTTTTATGTATTGGTATTATTTTGGCCATTTTAAATAAGGACGTATATGTTGAATTAATGATACTAAGGTTAAATATGTATGTAAGTGGTTCAGCAATATGCTTTGCTGAATGATTTAAAAAATTTGATCCTATATAGTCTAGACCAGTTGCCTTCTTTTTATCTAAACTCAACAATTGTTTTTCAACAAAACTAGAATCAACAAGTGGTATTTCAAACGAAACAAAACTAGGTATGATTGAATCTAAATATGAGTAATTTATATTATTTAAGTCACATTTTTCATCAAATGTAAAATGCTCAGAAAGGTGTTGTGCAAAGTATTATATATTAACAATACCTTTGCTTGACGTGACTATTGAGAGGGAAAGATTATTTCAGAGCCGACAATCGATTAATGTGTTTGAGGGGTATAGCTTATATCATCAACGTTTGTTTCTCAAAAATCCATCTGGTTTATTTGCCGCAGTATGTAAATTCGGTGTACGCATTATGGAAGCTGGGATTGTCTAAGCGACCGTGTATTGTTTTTGGTGGTATTAACTAAAGTTTGGATGTGTGTTTACACTCAAAATTTAATCGTCAAGCCTTGTATCCCACTTAAGATTTTGTAAAATGTACAAAAACACAATTTAACACTGACACCTAGCGAAAAATCACCAATACCGTTTGTGTAAAATTGAATTTTGCCTTAATTAAATGCTAATCTTACCGTTTTTAAGATATTGGAACAAAGAAACGCCAACGAGTTTGAACATAAATCACATATGCAAGATATGTTCAAAGAAATTTTGTTAACTTGCCGGGGTACATAGAACTATGATCGAAAATAAACGCACGCGACGTTTACTAATAAATGGAAGTAACTCGTTCATCGTGGCCGTCTAGTTACGGTAAACAAACATAGCGACAACGTACGCAAGTCACGCAAATATGAAATGGAAGTTAAAAAGATCAAACTAGTACCACTTTAAGGGGTGACAAAAACGTTATACAGGGTTTTGGCAGGAACCATGTAGACCTTATAATATATTTATCTACGACAAATATATTTTCCCGTTTTGTGCAGCTACGACCAGCTACTGTCAGAGCTGATCTGTTTGTGACAGTGAAGTTACGTTTTTTTCATATAAAAATAATAATGATAATATTCACTTACTTGTACCTAGTCGTAACAGGAAATCTGCATGCGCATCCGTGATTAGCGTATAATATTTCTGCATAGAGCAAAACGTCGGCGCTTACTATGGGGATTTAAAATGTTGAAAAATCAAGCAAATAGCGGACCCTGTTGCGCATATGACGTAAAACGTCACCAAACACATCACTTCCGGTGTGAACAGCGTCATTTTCACCATTTAAAATTTTATTTTCTACGGAAAAATCGTAACTTCACAGTCACAGACAGACCGGCTCTGACAGTAGTGATTTGTGATTTTTAGTGTAGTTTAGCTGTATTTATGCAGATTTCTTCATACATTTATTTATTTGAGTATGTTTTTGTTTTTATAACATACACTGCAAAGATACATTTTGTTCTCCGACAAAACCTTGTTTCGCCTAAAATGATTTTTTTTATTTAAGTAATATACATGTACACATTCAACTGCAATAGGATCATTCAATAAATTTTGTCACAAAGCCCCTAAAACAAAACAAAACACAGTTTTCAAATTATGTTTTATTTCAGCCCTTCAAAATATCCCCCTTAACAGATATACATATTTTTAACCTGGATATCCAAATCTGGAAAGCAGCAAAGTAGTCTCCCCAAGGTATTGGTTTCAAACACTGATATATCGCACTACCCAATGCACTTCTGACTTTATATTTCTTACCAGAAAACATTTTCTTTAATTTTGGAAACAAGGAAAAATCACAGGGACTTAGATCAGGTGAATATGCTGGGTGGTTCAGTAGATCAGGTGAATATGCTGGATGGTTCAGACCAATCAGTCTCTGTTTACTGAAAAAAATCAGTTACAATTTTACTTTTGTGAGGTGCAGCATTTTCATGGAGCAAATGATTCCATGCTAAACCAGTTTTAGGACGCCTCTGATAATAATATTTACGTACTGTTGTCAGGACACATTGCTTGTAAAATTTACCAGTCACAGATTTGCCAGCTGGAGTAGAAATTTTGACAACAAGTCCATTGGCATTGAAAAATATGGTGTATAGAACATTTTATAGTTCTTGGTTCTTTTGGCAACAACATGCCTTTTTTGATTTTGTAATTATGTGTTAAGTAGTTCCATGTTACTGACATTCTCAATTTGGATTTCACACATGCAGTTAGCTAAACAGGCGGTGCTTACCCTTCTGCAGCACCTGGTCTCACTTTTCTTTAGAAAGTCCACATGTTAACTTTGCCAGTTTATTGAGATTTTAACCGGTTTGTGTTTGATTAACACGCCGTGTACAGTGTTGCCGCTTAAATCGTGTTTTTTTACTTGTACATGTAGATCTTAACCTTTAAAAATTAAATATATTGCAAACAATTTATTTATCAAATTATCGATAAGTCATGTATATATAGATTTCTTAACGCAAACTGTACATAACAAAGTGACAAACTTGTGAAACCGGAACCAGTATACTAAACTTTAAATTAAAAAAGTATGTAGCACAGTTGGTAGAGCATCGGACTTCAGATCGAAAGATTGTGAGTTCGAATCCTGACTGGGAATGTTGTAACCTTCAGCAAGTTTCTTCATAAAACAGCCCCTAATGAAGCAAGCCATTGATAAATCCTAGAGATTAGCGGACAGAATGTAAAGGGTTTTTCTCAACCCAGTACATGAACATTTGCACAAAAATCTGTACAGCTAGGAGTACATATTTTCTATTTAAACCCCACCTAGGCGTTCATTTCTTCATCAACAAGGCGTACACTACCGGCATAAACGGATATATCACACTTGGTTTCTTAAATCAAATACATTAAATATTGCAATTATCATATCTTTATGCTCGTGAAAATATATATTTTTTTTTTTTTTTTTTGGTGCATTTGAAAGTATCAAATATAAAAGTAGAAAGATTTACAAACATTTTTTTTAAAACTGAAGCAAATGTAATAAACTATGTTCAAAACTAAGTCCGCTCTTATCCGCGAAAACTTTGGGTGCAATTGTTGCAGTCTAAATATACAGGCACAGAACGCAAGCGTAACCATTAATGTGTTTTCCCTTAGCTTTGACGATTCCCGAGCTTCCATAACCGTACACCGGAGTTTACATACTGTCAAGTGTGAAAGAAATTACCACACCTGACACACACAGTTCTTTAAAATAACTGTTACTGAGATATTACACAACGTTTGTCGGTTATGATAACATAGGAATTTCCGTGATAAGCAGACAAGTGATCGGCGGTATTAAAATTTCACATGTATGGCAATATTGACTGAGTGTTCATAAAAAGCGAATTGTTTAATGAAAGTGAATACAATAAACATTGGTTATTGAGGACATTTAGATGAGATATAATAACTCGTTTTGCTGCATCATGGCTTTCATCTTTAATTACAGGTGAACGAAGTAGCTGGAGCGTGCCACAGTTGTTCATCCCGCCATTACAAAGGAATGGCAGTCGACCTTGACACTGGTTCACGTAATTCCGAGTTTTTGACTACTTGTACATCTATGGGCGGTTGGAGTCAAAATGAAGGAAATCACATCCATTGTCAATTCTACAGTTAAATTGACAAACATCGAAATCACCAAGTAATACATGTATATTGGAAAAAATAAAACATCTTAATATTAAAAAATAGTTCATTTCTGTAATAAATGTTACTCAAAAGTATAAAGAGATAAATGCATAAATAAGTTAAAAATATTCATAACGTTAAAGGTATAGACCCAATATATATATTGAGTTTCATTTACTTCTATCAAGATGAAACTAAAACCATACCAATCCAAAGCTAAGTCCACTTAGCTAGCTCTGGACTGGTCAACATTCAGTAAGTTTATCCGACAGAGGTTTTAGCTAGCTCAGGACTGGTCAACATTCAGTAAGTTTATCCGACAGAGGTTTTAGCTAGCTCTGGACTGGTCAACATTCAGTAAGTTTATCCGACAGAGGTTTTAGCTAGCTCAGGACTGGTCAACATTCAGTAAGTTTATCCGACAGAGGTTTTAGCATTGTCTTCACTAGCTGTAAAATACAATTTCAGTCATATTTGGAGCCATGTTGATGTACTAGTGTATAAAGTTGATCAGGTCATTAAAGGAATTCGCAACATCAGCTTGGTTTTATAGTTTCTGCATTCATAACCATTTCATATGAAGGCGGGGGATCTTCGAAGACCTTACTATCAGATCTTTGACCAGATTGGTGTTCATGATGTCGCCTGTTTCCCCGCGGTTCACGTTGACGATTATGCCCCCGTGATTCATGAGTATTGTCCGGATGGTCATTTCTCCTGCGTTCCCTAGGATGGCGGTGTTGTCCCCGTGATTCCTGACTCGTTTCGTTTTCGTGTTCATGATGTTGCCTCCTGTTTTCCCTTGATTCTCGATTATGTCTCTCACGGGCATCTTCAAACAAATCAACTTCGGCTAAAGGCGGTGCAGTGGGTTCGACAGCGGTATCGGATAACAAGGGAGGTTCAGTGCTGTTGGGTTCTGTGGGATCACGTGAAACTTCTGTAAGTAGGTAAAAACGAAAATTACAGTAACATAATAGGAATCTACTTGGTAATAGGAATAACTACGATATAAGGCATAAAATAAGTATGAGGAAAAACAAACACAATGTCACCAATGATTATGAATCTTTGGTAGGGCAAGAGTCAAAATATTGTCAGTGTAAACTATGTGTTTCTTCTGTTTGTTTGGATCTACCGTCCCACAAAGTACACATACAAAATGAAACCAATAACGGAACATCTACAAATGTATACATTGTCCATATGTAAGCGATATTTTCCCGACTCTTTAGTTTTCCGTGACTGAAAACAGACATTTTACACCAGTGGTGAATTTTACGGAAGCGTATTGCTGCCAAGTGAAAAAATAAATAGCAAGTGCTACCTACGACATATTATTTCCTACATATGATATTATTAGTAATAACGAATTTATTATCACTTTGGTCTGATCTCGATCAATATTTGAAAATTTAAGCTTATGCTGCATTTACTGGAATATTGTAATGTGGTTTAAAATATTAGTATAAAATAATTAAATTGGAACAACGCAACAAGTTAACCTTTTCTATCAAATTTTAATTAATTGAAAATACGGAAATATTAAATTTATTAAACATTTCTGAGATAAGTAAGTTTTAAAAAATGTCATTTATCCTATTAAAAATTATAACTCTTCAAACTGGAGCTACCCTTCATTGTACCCCTTGTGCACAAAGAATAAATTCTTCCGTCATCATTACGTCACACGAAAGACACCGCCATTTTGTCAAAATGTTTACCATTGTAAACATCCATCCAAAATACGCTTTGGTGTATTAAAGGAGTTATAATGTATGGACTACACTATGTAGATCGAAATTAGGATTGTTAGTAACGACTCGCCTCATGTAAGTAAATGATTAATTGATTTTTAACCGTGTCATTCAAATCTTTAAAATATTAGCGTTGTTCCTTTCTCTCCAGCAGAGTAAACGGACATGTACTTTTCGTAGGAAGCTACAGGACACATTGTCATTGGCGTGTTGTCAGCAGGCATTATTCCTGTGTTTCTCTCCTTTTCATTTTCGCGACGATTTTTTTGTTAACTCATCTACAGTTTTCTTCACAAATTTGGCCCCTGTAGAGGGGTCTGTAGCCACAGAAAAAGTAGATTTCGACATTTCAAGAATGTTTTCACCACCCCGACGACAGAAATATAAACGTTATTCAAAATGTACTTTATTAAACAGTCCCGTGGGCGTATTTGGATTCATGTGAATGCTAGAATATAATTTCCCTAAATCGTCATCACTGATCTATCTGCATTTTGCAAACGACGTTCTATGCGAGTTGTTCCCCTTTAGCCGCAGATACGAACTTTTAACTTTCGAGTTTTGAATCTTATTTTTAAACGTTAGACACAAAATTTTAATTTTAAAATATTCTGTAATTTATAAAATTAAAAATCGTATGTTACTTTTAATACTTTTTTGAAAACCAACAGGTTAAAAATATACTGCAATACTTGAAGCGGACCATGGGGGCGGCCATAACCCGACAGGTTTGAAGCTCCGTATTACCCGATCACGTGGTATCCGTATTACCCGTTCAGGCGACCGTATTGCCTTGGAAAATTAAATATATGGGATTGTATAAATAAGGTTTTAGCCAATCAGATTGTAAGTATTTTACCAAAGTGGTAATAAACTATTTTCTACCTACGAGATACAAAGCCGTATGTACGAGATACTAGTATTCTTAGTTTGTCCTATGTATGACTTAGTATCTCGTTTGCATGACTTAGTTTCTCGTACACGCGTACGACTTATTTGTTTAGTTGGCAGCAAAACGCTTCCGTAGAATTTGCATAAAATCTGTTAAATATATTAGAAATTCGACCTAAATAGGTTTCACAATATTTCAGAGTATATTTCTTGAAGTTTGACATGGCCCTTTGACTTTTGGTTTCAATATTAGATTGGAAAAATAGACTGTGTGATTTAGGTAAGACATCAAGCTTGATTACCACATCCATTATCCAGTGTTAGTCTACTGTATATATCAACTTTATATGCCCCTAAATTACACAATGGATATTAATGCTTAAATATTCAAGTAAAAAGTCAAACGGCCATATCGAACTTGTCGCACTATACACCTTGTGTTTGATTACTTCTTACCATTCAATTGTTGAGTAAGTTTCTTTTTCTGCCCTTTCCTTCTTATACAGCAAATCACAAAAGCGCATATTAGAAGCAATAACACTACCAAACCAACAGCGACACCAATAAACAGCAGTACAGAAGGACCAGTGTCCCGATCTACTGAAGCTACAAACAAAAACAAAATCCTATGTTACTTGGCAAAACATATCTCTCTCTTTCTCTCTCTTTCTCTCTCAAAACTATAATTGGAACAAATTTATTGTACATCATAACTTGTGAAGGTGCATAGGAAATTATACCGGCCAAATAAGTTGTAAACCATGTATGCAAAAGGGTACGTAACCATAGGCAACATATAAGAGAGGGTGTAGTAATAGTTTTTACGTTCCAATGATTTTTATTCAGTAAAGATATAAAGCCGGTGAGTTCTAGGTTGGTGGAGAAAACCGGAGTGACCGAAAAAACAACCAACCTTCTGCAAACAAATTGATAAACTATAATTTTCCACACTAGTATCTTCCGGTGGATTCGAACCTTTGCAGTGAAAGACCCTGTGATCCTTTATCGCGCGTTTTTAGACAAACCTTGGCCAACGATGCCCCCAACAAATAAGAGATGCATGAACGCAGAAGAAGGTTGTCATTAGACATGTATATAGACTCGATATTTTGCCCCCACGAAAGACCTATAATTAACAACTAAATCAAATCCCAAGTTAAATGGATATTAAGTGTGATATATGAGTTATGTACCTTTGTAATACCATATGTTGTGTGTTATACGAGTTATGTCCCTTTGTTATACGTTAAATACGTTTACAACTACACCCATCCTTTGTTTTTGGAAGGGACATTACACTCTGGCACTAACTCTTGTTAACTTAATTACCTTGTGGTATATACCTTACAACCGGTATCACATTGCAACAGTAACTGTTTAATTAAGCATTGAACTCTGATAAATATAGCTCTTGTTGCCATTTTGAAAACATAAATAGCAAAAGATACCATGGCAACCACTCTATATTACTCCTGTGATTGCAAAAGAATCAGACAAGCCATCTCTGAGAAATGCTCTGCACAAGGATTAAAGCGGAAGAAGAAGAAGAAGAAGAAGAAAAAGACCCCCCCCCCCCCCCAACTTCGTTTGGTGGACATATATATATGAATAATTTTATGCGCGAGATATTACATTAAAGACTACTATAATTTCATAATAAATATAAATAATTACCGTCATAAGTTTTAACTGCTGTTATTAAGAACTTAAATCTGGACGGGTAAATATTTAAATTGGCATATCCATTTTTACTCTCCATAGCCAGAGTAAAGTATTTATCTTCTTCACCACATACAGCATTTCTATCAGGAATATTTTTACAATCGTATACCTGAAAAAATCAAACCTTTTTACTAGATATTTCAAAATTTTATTTGGTCGATATACTGATGAAACCAAAGCTTGAAATGTTTAGGATTCATCTGATAAATAACCCATACCAATAGAACTAATACTGATACTCCACACTCTCTCCATGATACATACCCTGTCAGGGACTCAGATACTAATATTCCACACTCTCTCTATGGTACATAACCTGTCAGGAGGACTCAGATACTAATACTCCACACTCTCTCTATGGTACACACCCTGTCAGGAGGACTCAGATACTAATATTCCACACTCTCTCCATGGAACATACCCTGTCAGGAGGACTCAGATACTAATATTCCACACTCTCTCCATGGTACATACCCTGTCAGGAGGACTCAGATACTAATATTCCACACTCTCTCCATGGTACATACCCTGTCAGGAGGACTCAGATACTAATACTCCACACTCTCTCTATGGTACACACCCTGTCAGGAGGACTCAGATACTAATACTCCACACTCTCTCTATGGTACACACCCTGTCAGGAGGACTCAGATACTAATATTCCACACTCTCTCCATGGTAATTACCCTGTCAGGAGGACTCAGATACTAATACTCCACACTCTCTCTATGGTACACATCCTGTCAGGAGGACTCAGATACTAATATTCCACACTCTCTCCATGGTACATACCCTGTCAGGACGACTCAGATACTAATACTCCACACTCTCTCCATGGTACATACCCTGTCAGGACGACTCAGATACTAATATTCCACACTCTCTCCATGGCACATACCCTGTCAGGACGACTCAGATACTAATATTCCACACTCTCTCCATGGTACATACCCTGTCAGCAGGACTCAGATACTAATATTCCACACTCTCTCTATGATACATACCCTGTCAGGAGGACTCAGATACTAATATTCCACACTCTCTCTATGGTACATACCCTGTCAGGACGACTAAGATATTAATATTCCACACTCTCTCCATGGTACACACCCTGTCAGGTGGACTCAGATCCTAATATTCCACACTCTCTCCATGGTACATACCCTGTCAGGAGGACTCAGATACTAATACTCCACACTCTCTCCATGGTACATACCCTGTCAGGACGACTCAGATATTAATATTCCACACTCTCCCCATGGTACCAGATATTAATATTCCACACTCTACCCATGGTACACATCCTGTCAGGAGGACTCAGATATTAATATTCCACACTCTCTCCATGGTACATACCCTGTCAGGAGGACTCAGATACTAATACTCCACACTCTCTCTATGATACATACCCTGTCAGGAGGACTCGGATACTAATACTTCAAACTCTCTCTATGGTACATACCCTGTCAGGACGACTCAGATAATATTCCACACTCTCTCCATGGTACACACCCTGTCAGGAGGACTCACATACTAATATTCCACACTCTCTCCATGGTACATACCCTGTCAGGAAGACTCAGATACTAATACTCCACACTCTCTCCATGGTACAAACCCTGTCAAGAGGACTCGGATACTAATATTCCACACTCTCTCCATGGTACATACCCTGTCAGGACGACTCAGATATTAATATTCCACACTCTCCCCATGGTACACATCCTGTCAGGAAGACTCAGATACTAATATTCCACACTCTCTCCATGGTACATACCCTGTCAGGAAGACTCAGATACTAATATTCCACACTCCCTCTATGGTACATACCCTGTCAGGAGGACTCAAATACTAATAGTCCACACTCTCTCTATGGTACATACCCTGTCAGGACGACTCAGATACTTATACTCCACACTATATCTATGGCACATACACTGTCAGGAGGACTCAGATACTAATATTCCACACTCTCTCTATGGCACATACCCTGTCAGGAGGACTCAGATACTAATATTCCACACTTTCTGTATGGTACATACCCTGTCAAGAGGACTCAGAAACTGATATTCCACATTCTCTCTATGGTATACCCTATCCCGACGACTCAGATACTAATATTCCACACTCTCTCTATGGCACATACCCTGTCAGGACGACTCAGATACTTATATTCCACAATATCTCTATGGCACATACACTGTCAGGAGGACTCAGATACTAATATTCCACACTCTCTCTATGGCACATACCCTGTCAGGAGGACTCAGATACTAATATTCCACACTTTCTGTATGGTACATACCCTGTCAAGAGGACTCAGAAACTGATATTCCACATTCTCTCTATGGTATACACCCTATCCCGACGACTCAGATACTAATATTCCACACTCTCTCTATGGCACATACCCTGTCAGGACGACTCAGATACTATATTCCACAATATCTCTATGGCACATACCACTGTCAGGAGGACTCAGATACTAAATTCCACACTTCTCTATGGCACATACCCTGTCAGGAGGACTCAGATACTAATATTCCACACTTTCTGTATGGTACATTACCCTGTCAAGAGGACTCAGAAACTGATATTCCACATTCTCTCTATGGTACACCCTATCCCGACGACTCAGATACTAATATTCACACTCTCTCTATGGCACATCCCTGTCAGGACGACTCAGATACTAATATTCCACACTCTCTCTATGGCACATACCCTGTCAGGAGGACTCAGATACTAATATTCCACACTTTCTGTATGGTACATACCCTGTCAAGAGGACTCAGAAACTGATATTCCACACTCTCTCTATGGCACATACCCTGTCAGGACGACTCAGATACTAATATTCCACACTCTCTCTATGGTACATACCCTGTCAGCAGGACTCGGATACTAATACTCCAAACTCCCCATGGTACATACCCTGTCAGGAGGACTCAGATACTAATATTCCACACTCTTTCTATGGTACACACCCTATCAGGAGGACTCAGATACTAATATTCCACACTCTGTCTATGGTACATACCCTGTCAGGAGGACTCAGATACTAATATTCCACACTCTCTCCATGATACATACCCTGTCAGGAAGACTCAGATACTAATACTCCACACTCTCTCTATGGTACATACCCTGTCAGGAGGACTCAGATACTAATATTCCACACTCTCTCTATGGTACATACCCTGTCAGGAGGACTCAGATACTAATACTCCACACTCTCTATGGTACAAACCCTGTCAGGACGACTCAGATACTAATATTCCACACTCTCTCCATGGTATATACCCTGTCAGTACGATCAGAAACTGATATTCCACATTCTCTCTATGGTATACACCCTATCCCGACGACTCAGAACTAATTCCACACTCTCTCTATGGCACATACCCTGTCAGGACGACTCAGATACTTATATTCCACACTATCTCTATGGCACATACACTGTCATGAGGACTCAGATACTAATATTCCACACTCTCTCTATGGCACATACCCTGTCAGGAGGACTCAGATACTAATATTCCACACTTTCTGTATGGTACATACCCTGTCAAGAGGACTCAGAAACTGATATTCCACATTCTCTCTATGGTATACACCCTATCCCGACGACTCAGATACTAATATTCCACACTCTCTCTATGGTACATACCCTGTCAGCAGGACTCGGATACTAATACTCCAAACTCCCCATGGTACATACCCTGTCAGGAGGACTCAGATACTAATATTCCACACTCTTTCTATGGTACACACCCTATCAGGAGGACTCAGATACTAATATTCCACACTCTCTCTATGGTACATACCCTGTCAGGACGACTCAGATACTAATACTCTAAACTCTCTCTATGGTACATACCCTGTCAAGAGGACTCAGTTACTAATACTCCACACTCTCTCCATGGTACATACCCTGTCAGGAGGACTCAGATACTAATACTCCACACTCTCTATGGTACAAACCCTGTCAGGACGACTCAGATACTAATACTCAAAACTCCCCATGGTACATAACCTGTCAGGAAGAATCAGATACTTATATTCCACACTCTCTCTATGTTATGTACCCTCTCAGGAGGACTCAGATGCTAATATTCCACACTCTCTCTATGGTACATACCCTGTCAGGAAGACTCAGATACTAATAGTCCACACTCTCTCTATGTTATGTACCCTGTCAGGAGGACTCAGATACTAATATTCCACACTCTCTCATGGTACATACCCTGTCAGGACGACTCAGATACTAATATTCCACACTCTCTCTATGATACATACCCTGTCAGGAGGAACTCAGATACTAATAGTCCACACTCTCTATGATACATACCCTGTCAGGCGGACTCAGATACTATATTCCACACTCTCTCTATGGTACATACCCTGTCAGAGACTCAGATATTAATATTCCACACTCTCTCCATGGTACACACCCTGTCAGGAGGACTCAGATACTAATATTCCACACTCTCTCCATGATACATACCCTGTCAGGAGGACTCAGATACTAATATTCCACACTCTCTCCATGATACATACCTGTCAGGAGGATCAGATACTAATACTCACACTCTCTCCATGGTACATACCCTGTCAGGACGACTCAGATATTAATATTCCACACTCTCCCCATAGTACCAGATATTAATATTCCACACTCTCCCCATGGTACACATCCTGTCAGGAGGACTCAGATATTAATATTCCACACTCTCTCCATGGTACATACCCTGTCAGGAGGACTCAGATACTAATACTCCACAATCTCTCTATGATACATACCCTGTCAGGAGGACTCAGATACTAATACTTCAAACTCTCTCTATGGTACATACCCTGTCAGGAGGACTCAGATATTAATATTCCACACTCTCCCCATGGTACACATACTGTCAGGAGGACTCAGATACTAATATTCCACACTCTATCCATGGTACATACCCTGTCAGGAAGACTCAGATACTAATACTTCACACTCTCTCTATGATACATACCCTGTCAGGAGGACTCAGATACTAATATTCCACACTCTCTCTATGGTACATACCCTGTCAGGACGACTCAGATACTAATACTCCACACTCTCTCCATGGTACATACCCTGTCAGGACGACTCAGATACTAATATTCCACACTCTCTCCATGGTACATACCCTGTCAGGACGACTCAGATACTAATATTCCACACTCTCTCCATGGTACATACCCTGTCAGGACGACTCAGATACTAATATTCCACACTCTCTCCATGGTACACACCCTGTCAGGTGGACTCAGATACTAATATTCCACACTCTCTCCATGGTACATACCCTGTCAGGAGGACTCAGATACTAATACTCCACACTCTCTCCATGGTACATACCCTGTCAGGACGACTCAGATATAATATCACACTCCCCATGGTACCAAATATTAATATTCCACACTCTCCCCATGGTACACATCCTGTCAGGAGGACTCAGATATTAATATTCCACACTTCTCCATGGTACATACCCTGTCAGGAGGACTCAGATCTAATACTCCACACTCTCTCTATGATACATACCCTGTCAGGAGGACTCGGATACTAATACTTCAAACTCTCTATGGTACAACCCTGTCAGGACGACTCAGATATTAAATTCCACACTCTCTCCATGGTACACCTGTCAGGAGGACTCACATACTAATATTCCACACTCTCTCCTATGGTACATACCCTGTCAGGAAGACTCAGATACTAATACTCCACACTCTCTCCATGGTACACACCCTGTCAAGAGGACTCGGATACTAATATCCACACTCTCTCCATGGTACATACCCTGTCAGGACGACTCAGATATAATATTCCACACTCTCCCATGGTACACATCCTCAGGAAGACTCAGATACTATATTCCACACCTCTCCATGGTACATACCCTGTCAGGAAGACTCAGATACTGATATTCCACACTCCCTCTATGGTACATACCCTGTCAGGAGGACTCAAATACTAATAGTCCACACTCTCTCTATGGTACATACCCTGTCAGGAGGACTCAGATACTTATACTCCACACTATATCTATGGCACATACACTGTCAGGAGGACTCAGATACTAATATTCCACACTCTCTCTATGGCACATACCCTGTCAGGAGGACTCAGATACTAATATTCCACACTCTCTCCATGGCACATACCCTGTCAGGACGACTCAGATATTAATATTCCACACTCTCCCCATGGTACACATCCTGTCAGGAAGACTCAGATACTAATATTCCACACTCTCTCCATGGTACATACCCTGTCAGGAAGACTCAGATACTAATATTCCACACTCCCTCTATGGTACATATACTGTCAGGAGGACTCAAATACTAATAGTCCACACTCTCTCTATGGTACATACCCTGTCAGGACGACTCAGATACTTATACTCCACACTATATCTATGGCACATACACTGTCAGGAGGACTCAGATACTAATATTCCACACTCTCTCTATGGCACATACCCTGTCAGGAGGACTCAGATACTAATATTCCACACTTTCTGTATGGTACATACCCTGTCAAGAGGACTCAGAAACTGATATTCCACATTCTCTCTATGGTATACACCCTATCCCGACGACTCAGATACTAATATTCCACACTCTCTCTATGGCACATACCCTGTCAGGACGACTCAGATACTTATATTCCACACTATCTCTATGGCACATACACTGTCAGGAGGACTCAGATACTAATATTCCACACTCTCTCTATGGCACATACCCTGTCAGGAGGACTCAGATACTAATATTCCACACTTTCTGTATGGTACATACCCTGTCAAGAGGACTCAGAAACTGATATTCCACATTCTCTCTATGGTATACACCCTATCCCGACGACTCAGATACTAATATTCCACACTCTCTCTATGGTACATACCCTGTCAGCAGGACTCGGATACTAATACTCCAAACCCCATGGTACATACCTGTCAGGAGGACTCAGATACTAATATTCCACACTCTTTCTATGGTACACACCCTATCAGCAGGACTCAGATACTAATATTCCACACTCTCTCTATGATACATACCCTGTCAGGAGGACTCAGATACTAATACTTCAAACTCCCCATGGTACATACCCTGTCAGGAGGACTCAGATACTAATATTCCACACTCTTTCTATGGTACACACCCTATCAGCAGGACTCAGATACTAATATTCCACACTCTCTCTATGGCACATACCCTGTCAGGAGGACTCAGATACTAATATTCCACACTCTCTCTATGATACATACCCTGTCAGGAGGACTCAGTTACTAATACTCCACACTCTCTCTATGGTACATACCCTGTCAGGAGGACTCAGATACTAATACTCCACACTCTCTATGGTACAAACCCTGTCAGGACGACTCAGATACTAATACTCAAAACTCCCCATGGTACATAACCTGTCAGGAAGAATCAGATACTTATATTCCACACTCTCTCTATGTTATGTACCCTCTCAGGAGGACTCAGATGCTAATATTCCACACTCTCTCTATGGTACATACCCTGTCAGGAAGACTCAGATACTAATAGTCCACACTCTCTCTATGTTATGTACCCTGTCAAGTGGACTCAGATACTAATACTCCTCACTCTCTTTATGGTACATACCCTGTCAGGAGGACTCAGATACTAATATTCCACACTCTCTCCATGGTACATACCCTGTCAGGACGACTCAGATACTAATATTCCACACTCTCTCTATGATACATACCCTGTCAGGAGGACTCAGATACTAATAGCCACACTCTCTCTATGATACATACCCTGTCAGGAGGACTCAGATACTAATATTCCACACTCTCTCTATGGTACATACCCTGTCAGGACGACTCAGATATTAATATTCCACACTCTCTCCATGGTACACACCCTGTCAGGAGGACTCAGATACTAATATTCCACACTCTCTCCATGATACATACCCTGTCAGGAGGACTCAGATACTAATATTCCACACTCTCTGTATGTTATGTACCCTGTCAGGAGGACTCAGATACTAATATTCCACACTCTCTCCATGATACATACCCTGTCAGGAGGACTCAGATACTAATATTCCACACTCTCTGTATGTTATGTACCCTGTCAGGAGGACTCAGATACTAATATTCCACACTCTCTCTATGTTATGTACCCTGTCAGGAGGACTCAGATACTAATATTCCACACTCTCTCCATGATACATACCCTGTCAGGAGGACTCAGATACTAATACTTCACACTCTCTCCATGGTACATACCCTGTCAGGACGACTCAGATATTAATATTCCACACTCTCCCCATAGTACCAGATATTAATATTCCACACTCTCCCCATGGTACACATCCTGCCAGGAGGACTCAGATATTAATATTCCACACTCTCTCCATGGTACATACCCTGTCAGGAGGACTCAGATACTAATACTCCACAATCTCTCTATGATACATACCCTGTCAGGAGGACTCGGATACTAATACTTCAAACTCTCTCTATGGTACATACCCTGTCAGGAGGACTCAGATATTAATATTCCACACTCTCTCCATGGTACACACCCTGTCAGGACGACTCAGATATTAATATTCCACACTCTCTCCATGGTACACACCCTGTCAGGAGGACTCAGATACTAATATTCCACACTCTCTCCATGATACATACCCTGTCAGGAGGACTCAGATACTAATACTCCACACTCTCTCCATGGTACATACCCTGTCAGGACGACTCAGATATTAATATTCCACACTCTCCCCATGGTACCAGATATTAATATTCCACATTCTCCCCATGGTACACATCCTGTCAGGAGGACTCAGATATTAATATTCCACACTCTCTCCATGGTACACACCCTGTCAGGAGGACTCACATACTAATATTCCACACTCTCTCCATGGTACATACCCTGCAGGAAGGACTCAGATACTAATACTCCACACTCTCTCTATGGACACACCCTCAGGAGGGGACTCACATACTAATATTCCACACTCTCTCCATTGTACATACCCTGTCAGGAAGACTCAGATACTAATACTCCACACTCTCTCCATGGTACACACCTGTCAAGAGGACTCGGATACTAATATTCCACACTCTCTCCATGGTACATACCCTGTCAGGAAGACTCAGATACTAATACTCCACACTCTCTCTATGGTACACACCCTGTCAGGAAGACTCAGATACTAATATTCCACACTCTCTCCATGGTACATACCCTGTCAGGAAGACTCAGATACTAATACTCCACACTCTCTCCATGGTACACACCCTGTCAAGAGGACTCGGATACTAATATTCCACACTCTCTCCATGGTACATACCCTGTCAGGACGACTCAGATATTAATATTCCACACTCTCCCCATGGTACACATCCTGTCAGGAAGACTCAGATACTAATATTCCACACTCTCTCCATGGTACATACCCTGTCAGGAAGACTCAGATACTGATATTCCACACTCCCTCTATGGTACATACCCTGTCAGGAGGACTCAAATACTAATAGTCCACACTCTCTCTATGGTACATACCCTGTCAGGAGGACTCAGATACTTATACTCCACACTATATCTATGGCACATACACTGTCAGGAGGACTCAGATACTATATTCCACACTCTCTCTATGGCAACATACCCTGTCGGAGGACTCAGATACTAATATTCCACACTCTTCTCCATGGGCACATACCTGTCAGGACGACTCAGATATTAATATTCCACACTCTCCCCATGGTACACATCCTGTCAGGAAGACTCAGATACTAATATTCCACACTCTCTCCATGGTACATACCCTGGCAGGAAGACTCAGATACTAATATTCCACACTCCCTCTATGGTACATACCCTGTCAGGAGGACTCAAATACTAATAGTCACACTCTCTCTATGGTACATACCTGTCAGGACGACTCAGATACTTATACTCCACACTATATCTATGGCACATACACTGTCAGGAGGACTCAGATACTAATTCCACACTCTCTCCATGGTACATACCCTGCAGGACGACTCAGATACTAATATTCCACACTCTCTCTATGATACATACCCTGTCAGGAGGACTCAGATACTAATAGTCCACACTCTCTCTATGATACATACCCTGTCAGGAGGACTCAGATACTAATATTCCACACTCTCTCTATGGTACATACCCTGTCAGGACGACTCAGATACTTATATTCCACACTATCTCTATGGCCACATACACTGTCAGGAGGACTCAGATACTAATATTCCACACTCTCTCATGGCACAACCCTGTCAGGACGACTCAGATACTTATACTCCACACTATATCTATGGCACATACACTGTCAGGGGAACTCAGATACTAATATTCCACACTCTCTCTATGGCACATACCCTGTCAGGAGGACTCAGATACTATATTCCACACTTTCTGTATGGTACATACCCTGTCAGAGGACTCAGAAACTGATATTCCACATTCTCTCTATGGTATACACCCTATCCCGACGACTCAGATACTAATATTCCACACTCTCTCTATGGCACATACCCTGTCAGGACGACTCAGATACTTATTCACACTATCTCTATGCACATACACTGTCAGGAGGACTCAGATACTAATATTCCACACTCTCTCTATGGCACATACCCTGTCAGGAGGACTCAGATACTAATATTCCACACTTTCTGTATGTATGTACTACCTGTCAAGAGGACTCAGAAACTGATATTCCACATTCTCTCTATGGTATACACCTAGCCCGACGACTCAGATACTAATATTCCACACTCTCTCTATGGTACATACCCTGTCAGCAGGACTCGGATACTAATACTCCAAACTCCCCATGGTACATACCCTGTCAGGAGACTCAGATACTAATATTCCACACTCTTTCTATGGTACACACCCTATCAGGAGGACTCAGATACTAATAGTCCACACTCTCTCCATGGTACATACCCTGTCAGGACGACTCAGATACTAATATTCCACACTCTTTCTATGGTACATACCCTGTAAGGAGGACTCAGTTACTAATACTCCACACTCTCTCCATGGTACAAACCCTGTCAGGACGACTCAGATACTAATACTCAAAACTCCCCATTGTACATAACCTGTCAGAAAGAATCAGATACTTATATTCCACACTCTCTCTATGTTATGTACCCTCTCAGGAGGACTCAGATGCTAAATTCCAACTCTCTCTATGGTACATACCCTGTCAGGAAGACTCAGATACTAATAGTCCACACTCTCTCTATGTTATGTACCCTGTCAAGTGGACTCAGATACTAATCCTCCTCACTCTCTTTATGGTACATACCCTGTCAGGAGGACTCAGATACTAATATTCCACACTCTCTCCATGTACTACCCTGTCAGGACGACTCAGATACTAATATTCCACACTCTCTCTATGATACATACCCTGTCAGGAGGACTCAGATACTAATAGTCCACACTCTCTCTATGATACATACCCTGTCAGGAGACTCAGATACTAATATTCACACTCTCTCTGTACATACCCTGTCAGGACGATCAGATATTAAATTCCACACTCTCTCCATGGTACACACCCTGTCAGGAGGACTCAGATACTAATATTCCACACTCTCTCCATGATACATACCCTGTCAGGAGGACTCAGATACTAATATTCCACACTCTCTCCATGATACATACCCTGTCAGGAGGACTCAGATACTAATACTCCACACTCTCTCCATGGTACATACCCTGTCAGGACGACTCAGATATTAATATTCCACACTCTCCCCATAGTACCAGATATTAATATTCCACACTCTCCCCATGGTACACATCCTAGCCAGAGGACTCAGATATTAATATTCAACACTCTCTCCATGGTACATACCCTGTCAGCAGGACTCAGATACTAATACTCCACAATCTCTCTATGATACATACCCTGTCAGGAGGACTCGGATACTAATA
The DNA here is from genome assembly GCA_021292105.1 of Anadara kagoshimensis. NCBI lineage: Eukaryota > Metazoa > Mollusca > Bivalvia > Arcoida > Arcidae > Anadara > Anadara kagoshimensis. The sequence continues at coordinate 66,928,534 of CM037862.1, read as the reverse complement.
CTTCAAACTCTCTCTATGGTACATACCCTGTCAGGAGGACTCAGATATTAATATTCCACACTCTCTCCAATGGTACAACCCTGTCAGGACGACTCAGATATAAATATTCACACTCTCTCCATGTACACACCTGTCAGGAGGACTCAGATACTAATATTCCACACTCTCTCCATGATACATACCCTGTCAGGAGGGACTCAGATACTAATACTCCACACTCTCTCCATGGTAACATACCCTGTCAGGACGACTAGATATTAAATATTCCACACTCTCCCCATGGTACCAGATATTAATATTCCACATTCTCCCCATGGTACACATCCTGTCAGGAGGACTCAGATATTAATATTCCACACTCTCTCCATGGTACATACCCTGTCAGGAGGACTCAGATACTAATACTCCCACACTCTCTCTACGATACATACCCTGTCAGGAGGACTCGGATACTAATACTTCAAACTCTCTCTATAGTACATACCCTGTCAGGACGACTCAGATATTAATATTCCACACTCTCCCCATGGTACACATCCTGTCAGGAGGACTCAGATACTAATATTCCACACTCTATCCATGGTACATACCCTGTCAGGAAGACTCAGATACTAATACTTCACACTCTCTCCATGGTACATACACTGTCAGGAGGACTCAGATACTAATATTCCACACTCCCTCTATGGTACATACCCTGTCAGGAGGACTCAAATACTAATAGTCCACACTCTCTCTATGGTACATACCCTGTCAGGACGACTCAGATACTTATACTCCACACTATCTCTATGGCACATACACTGTCAGGAGGACTCAGATACTAATATTCCACACTCTCTCTATGGCACATACAATGTCAGGAGGACTCAGATACTAATATTCCACACTTTCTGTATGGTACATACCCTGTCAAGAGGACTCAGAGACTGATATTCCACATTCTCTCTATGGTATACACCCTATCCCGACGACTCAGATACTAATATTCCACACTCTCTCTATGGCACATACCCTGTCAGGACGACTCAGATACTTATATTCCACACTCTCTCTATGGTACACACCCTGTCAGGAGGACACGGATACTTATATTCAACACTCTCTCTATGGTACATACCCTGTCAGGACGACTCAGATACTAATATTCCACACTCTCTCTATGGTACATACCCTGTCAGCAGGACTCGGATACTAATACTCCAAACTCCCCATGGTACATACCCTGTCAGGAGGACTCAGATACTAATATTCCACACTCTTTCTATGGTACATACCCTGTCAGAAGGACTCAGTTACTAATACTCCTCACTCTCTTTATGGTACATACCCTGTCAGGAGGACTCAGATACTAATAGTCCACACTCTCTCTATGTTATGTACCCTGTCAGGAGGACTCAGATACTAATAGTCCACACTCTCTCTATGGTACATACCCTGTCAGGAGGACTCAGATACTTACATTCCACACTTTCTCTATGGTACACACCCTGTCAGGAGGACTCAGATACTAATACTAGTACTCCAAACTCCCCATGGTACATACCCTGTCAGGAAGACTCAGATACTAATACTTCTCACTCTCTCTATGTTATGTACCCTGTCAGGAGGACTCAGATACTAATAGTCCACACTCTCTCTATGGTACATACCCTGTCAGGAAGACTCAGATACTAATACTCCTCACTCTCTCTATGGTACATACCCTGTCAGCAGGACTCGGATACTAATACTCCTCACTCTCTCTATGGTACATACCCTGTCAGGACGACTCAGATACTAATACTTCAAACTCTCTCTATGGTACATACCCTGTCAAGAGGACTCAGATACTAATAATCCTCACTCTCTCTATGGTACATACCCTGTCAGGAGGACTCAGATACTAATAGTCCACACTCTCTCTATGGTACACATCCTGTCAGGAGGACTCAGATACTAATAGTCCACACTCTCTCTATGGTACACACCCTGTCAGGAGGACTCAGATACTAATAGTCCACACTCTCTCTATGTTACATACCCTGTCAGGAGGATTCAGATACTAATATTCCACACTCTCTCTATGTTACATACCCTGTCAGGAGGACTCAGATACTAATAGTCCACACTCTCTCTATGTTATGTACCCTGTCAGGAGGACTCAGATACTAATAGTCCACACTCTCTCTATGTTACATACCCTGTCAGGAGGACTCAGATACTAATAGTCCACACTCTCTCTATGTTATGTACCCTGTCAGGAGGACTCAGATACTAATAGTCCACACTCTCTCTATGGTACACATCCTGTCAGGAGGACTCAGATACTAATAGTCCACACTCTCTCTATGGTACACACCCTGTCAGGAGGACTCAGATACTAATAGTCCACACTCTCTCTATGATACACACCCTGTCAGGAGGACTCAGATACTAATACTAGTACTCCAAACTCCCCATGGTACATACCCTGTCAGGAAGACTCAGATACTTATATTCCACACTCTCTCTATGGTACATACCCTGTCAGGAAGACTCAGATACTTATATTCCACACTCTCTCTATGATACATACCCTGTCAGGAGGACTCAGATACTAATAGTCCACACTCTCTCTATGTTACATACCCTGTCAGGAGGACTCAGATACTAATAGTCCACACTCTCTCTATGTTACATACCCTGTCAGGAGGACTCAGATAGTAATAGTCCACACTCTCTCTATGTTATGTACCCTGTCAGGAGGACTCAGATACTAATAGTCCACACTCTCTCTATGTTACACACCCTGTCAGGAGGACTCAGATACTAATAGTCCACACTCTCTCTATGTTACATACCCTGTCAGGAGAACTCAGATACTAATATTCCACACTCTGTCTATGGTACATACCCTGTCAGGAGGACTCAGATACTAATAGTCCACACTCTCTCTATGTTATGTACCCTGTCAGGAGGACTCAGATACTAATATTCCACACTCTGTCTATGGTACATACCCTGTCAGGAGGACTCAGATACTAATAGTCCACACTCTCTCCATGGTACATACCCTGTCAGGAGGACTCAGATACTAATATTCCACACTCTGTCTATGGTACATACCCTGTCAGGAGGACTCAGATACTCTAGTCCACACTCTCTCTATGTTATGTACCCTGTCAGGAGGACTCAGATACTAATATTCCACACTCTGTCTATGGTACATACCCTGTCAGGAGGACTCAGATACTAATAGTCCACACTCTCTCTATGTTATGTACCCTGTCAGGAGGACTCAGATACTAATATTCCACACTCTGTCTATGTTACATACCCTGTCAGGAGAACTCAGATACTAATATTCCACACTCTGTCTATGGTACATACCCTGTCAGGAGGACTCAGATACTAATAGTCCACACTCTCTCTATGTTATGTACCCTGTCAGGAGGACTCAGATACTAATATTCCACACTCTGTCTATGGTACATACCCTGTCAGGAGGACTCAGATACTAATAGTCCACACTCTCTCTATGGTACATACCCTGTCAGGAAGACTCAGATACTTATATTCCACACTCTCTCTATGATACATACCCTGTCAGGAGGACTCAGATACTAATATTCCACACTCTCTCTATGGTACATACCCTGTCAGGAGGACTCAGATACTAATAGTCCACACTCTCTCTATGGTACATACCCTGTCAGGAAGACTCAGATACTTATATTCCACACTCTCTCTATGATACATACCCTGTCAGGAGGACTCAGATACTAATAGTCCACACTCTCTCTATGTTACATACCCTGTCAGGAGGACTCAGATACTAATAGTCCACACTCTCTCTATGTTATGTACCCTGTCAGGAGGACTCAGATAGTAATAGTCCACACTCTCTCTATGTTACATACCCTGTCAGGAGGACTCAGATACTAATAGTCCACACTCTCTCTATGTTACATACCCTGTCAGGAGGACTCAGATACTAATAGTCCACACTCTCTCTATGTTATGTACCCTGTCAGGACGACTCAGATACTAATATTCCACACTCTCTCTATGGTACATACCCTGTCAGGAGGACTCAGATAGTAATAGTCCACACTCTCTCTATGTTACATACCCTGTCAGGAGAACTCAGATACTAATATTCCACACTCTGTCTATGGTACATACCCTGTCAGGAGGACTCAGATACTAATAGTCCACACTCTCTCTATGTTACATACCCTGTCAGGAGAACTCAGATACTAATATTCCACACTCTGTCTATGATACATACCCTGTCAGGAGGACTCAGATACTAATATTCCACACTCTGTCTATGGTACATACCCTGTCAGGAGGACTCAGATACTAATAGTCCACACTCTCTCTATGTTATGTACCCTGTCAGGAGGACTCAGATACTAATATTCCACACTCTGTCTATGGTACATACCCTGTCAGGAGGACTCAGATACTAATAGTCCACACTCTCTCCATGGTACACATCCTGTCAGGAGGACTCGGATACTAGTACTCCAAACTCTCCCCATGGTACATACCCTGTCAGGAGGACTCCGTTCAAAGAAAAGTTTTATTTCTGTATCGCAGTCTAATACGCTGTAGCTAATACTATATACACAAATTTTATATTTGTCATATATGTCTTCATCTGTACCTCTTCCTTTAAAATTAAGTTTGCAGTAACTCGTGGGTTTTCGTCCTAGCCAGTTAATTGTGTAATTGGTTGCCTCGTCCAGGTAATGAACACGAAATGTTTCACAGTCTGTGATCACAGAGCCAATGATAACTAAATTAAAAAGAAATCAAAATATAAATTAGTATCGTACAAAATATTCTTGATATCCACAAATATTGTTAATATATTGGAAAGTATTTAAAATATTTTAGAATATGTTTATACTAAAATCAAATAACACTGAGCTGTAATTTCTTGAGAAGCTTTTGTATCTTCACTGTAAATTGAAGGCCTTGATTCTATTTCAGACTATTATGAACCAGAGACTTGGCATAAACAGAGAAGAAGGAAAATTACAACTGAAAAACATAGTTACTCCAATATAACCTCATGCTTGATATTAATAAACTTTCGCTGTCAACAACTGCTTCTGTGGTGTAGTGGATATTTGTAGGGACTGTTATGTCTTACGTTGTGGGTTCAAATCCCTAAATTACCATTTTATTTTTTATTTTAATTAATTTTAATAAAATGCATATATTACGGCATTATTTACTTTGTGTTAGAATTTAAATGCAATATTATTTATTTCTGCCAAAAATAACAAAATAGAAATAAAGACCATTACAGTCCATTCTAAGGCCATTTGTCATTTCCCGTGGGTTTCGTTACCTTGAACACGTACTAATAAACAAAATGTCAAAACATTACAACTGTTCTAGGTGCCATTACCGCATGAAAGCAGGCCACAGACGAAAGTCGGGGTAGGTTTCATATGTGACATTTTCGTCAAAAATGGTAGCCTTGTACCATCTGATGTTCGCATTTATCTGGACAAAATATGAAACCTTTAGTAGACGTTGATACTTCAAAGATTCAACAAAAGTTTCATCAAGTATACATACAACGGAAATCGACGAATTATTAAACAATCTCCGACAGTAAAAGTGGAAAAATTGATTTCGATTATCGAAATGTTCTTTCTGGTGATGACTATTATAGATTAACTTGACTTAGCACTAAGCAATTTGATAATCTAATTCTTGTAACAAAGATTACATCATTAAAGTTCGAAGCACTAAGGTCTAAAGGGTTTGCGAACTATTGTGAATTTGGTCTAATTATTTTCTTCTAAAAATTTGGTTGGTAAAAAAGTGGGACGAGTTGGTAATCCAAATCTTTGTTTTAAAAAAATACGGCAAAAATATGTGGGACCAGTTTTGGTAAAAATAATGAAACAAGAGGCCCATAGGCCTTAGCGCTCACCTGTGACTTTGACCTTTGAACCCATAAGCTTTATTCAAATATTAAATGATAATTAGGCCAATATTCTAATATACATCCCTATACAAAAAGTTTATAGTTAATCATTTTAGTACTTGTTTGTTTCTGTGACCTTGACATTTGAACCTATGCCCTTCATTCATATATCAAAATGACCATTGTGCCATTGCCAACAATATTCTAATATACATGCCTATACAAAAAGTTAATAGTTTACAAGATAATTAACCATTTAGGTATTCATTCGTATCTGTGACCTTGACCTTTGAAGCCATATCCTTCATTCATATATCAAAATGATCGTTAGGATAATACCTAAAATATTCTAATATACATGCTTATACAAAAAGTTCATAGTTTTGCAGATAATTAACTATTTTGGTGTACTTGTACATCTGTGACCTTGACCTTTGACCCCATGACCTTGATCGATATATCAAAATGATCGTCATGTCAATACCTACAATTAACCAAAAAACCTACTTCATTATCACCAGAAATGTTTAAAAAATAGCATTTTTTATCAAAGGTCAAAAACTGGGACATGACCTTGACCTTTGACCTTGACATCATTTAGAAGAAAATCGCAAGACAAGATCAACAGTGAAAACTCCATACAATTATCTTCAGCCGTTATGAAGTTATAACAATAAATGTCTCATTCTAAAAATTACATAATTTTACGCAAAAAACGCGTAACCTACTTTTCGTCCAATTTTCATGAAAAACACAATTTTACTGTTCCTAGGTATCCTGAATCCAAAAATCTAATCAAAATTTGCCTGCACCTTTTTGGTTTCAGAGAAGATTTTTTTGTCTTTTTGGCTATTTATAGAACAGCAGCCATATTGTTGGGCGTGGTCAAACCCCGAACATAATTTTTAAAGCCTGTTACCTAGGCATAATAATCACCAAGTTTCATCAAATTTGGCTCAGTAGTTTTGGAGGAGAAGATTAAAATGTAAAGTTTACGCACGACGCACGACGGACGATGGACGACGGACGGTGGTAGATAGCAATAGCTCATCTGAGCCTTTCGGCTCAGGTGAGCTAAAAACTGGGACGAGTTGGTGAAATGAAGTTGGAACGAGTTGACTATACACTGTAGGGACCACAGAAAGAAGGTCTAGGAATTAGAAATCAACTCACTGAAAGTAATTCGAGGGTCCAAACGTACCCAGGTCCTAGGTCCGGAACCCTTAGAATTTACTTTTAGACCCATTTTTACCAGGAAAATGCTGGGTTTTTCCTCTATGTGGACTTTTCAATGAATGTTGATACTGGACTTTCAAACTCTATATAGGGCCTGCTAAAAATAAATACAAAAGGTTCTGGATCTTCCAGTATAAAACAAAGTTTTGAACCCATGCCATTAACATAAAGAGAGTTGTAGCTGATTTCTTCTTTTCCTGTCTAACACTAGGTAGACTTTCAGGGATTGGTCTAACACTAGGTAGACTTTCGGAGTTTGGTGTAACACTAGGTAGACTCTCAGAGTTTGGTGTAACACTAGGTAGACTTTTGAGTTTGGTGTAACACTAGGTAGACTTTTGAGTTTGGTGTAACACTAGGTAGACTTTTGAGTTTGGTGTAACACTAGGTAGACTTTTGAGTTTGGTGTAACACTAGGTAGACTTTCGAAGTTTGGTTTAACACTAGGTAGACTTTTGAGTTTGGTGTAACACTAGGTAGACTTTCAGAGTTTGGTGTAACACTAGGTAGACTTTCAGAGTTTGGTCTAACACTAGGTAGACTTTAAGAGTTTGGTGTAACACTAGGTAGACTTTCGGAGTTTGGTGTAACACTAGGTACACTTTTGAGTTTGGTGTAACACTAGGTAGACTTTCGGAGTTTGGTGTAACACTAGGTAGACTTTTGAGTTTGGTGTAACACTAGGTAGACTTTCAGAGTTGGTGTAACACTAGGTAGACTTTTGAGTTTGGTGTAACACTAGGTAGACTTTTGAGTTTGGTGTAACACTAGGTAGACTTTCGGAGTTTGGTGTAACACTAGGTAGACTTTTGAGTTTGGTGTAACACTAGGTAGACTTTTGAGTTTGGTGTAACACTAGGTAGACTTTCGAAGTTTGGTTTAACACTAGGTAGACTTTTGAGTTTGGTGTAACACTAGGTAGACTTTCAGAGTTTGGTGTAACACTAGGTAGACTTTTGAGTTTGGTGTAACACTAGGTAGACTTTCGGAGTTTGGTGTAACACTAGGTAGACTTTTGAGTTTGGTGTAACACTAGGTAGACTTTAAGAGTTTGGTGTAACACTAGGTAGACTTTCGGAGTTTGGTGTAACACTAGGTAGACTTTTGAGTTTGTGTAACACTAGGTAGACTTTTGAGTTTGGTGTAACACTAGGTAGACTTTCAGAGTTTGGTGTAACACTAGGTAGACTTTTGAGTTTGGTGTAACACTAGGTAGACTTTCAGAGTTTGGTGTAACACTAGGTAGACTTTGAGTTTGGTGTAACACTAGGTAGACTTTTGAGTTTGGTGTAACACTAGGTAGACTTTTGAGTTTGGTGTAACACTAGGTAGACTTTTGAGTTTGGTGTAACACTAGGTAGACTTTTGAGTTTGGTGTAACACTAGGTAGACTTTCAGAGTTTGGTGTAACACTAGGTAGACTTTTGAGTTTGGTGTAACACTAGGTAGACTTTCGGAGTTTGGTGTAACACTAGGTAGACTTTTGAGTTTGGTGAAACACTAGGTAGACTTTCGGAGTTTGGTGTAACACTAGGTAGACTTTTGAGTTTGGTGTAACACTAGGTAGACTTTTGAGTTTGGTGTAACACTAGGTAGACTTTTGAGTTTGGTGTAACACTAGGTAGACTTTTGAGTTTGGTGTAACACTAGGTAGACTTTCAGAGTTTGGTGTAACACTAGGTAGACTTTTGAGTTTGGTGTAACACTAGGTAGACTTTCGGAGTTTGGTGTAACACTAGGTAGACTTTTGAGTTTGGTGTAACACTAGGTAGACTTTCGGAGTTTGGTGTAACACTAGGTAGACTTTTGAGTTTGGTGTAACACTAGGTAGACTTTTGAGTTTGGTGTAACACTAGGTAGACTTTTGAGTTTGGTGTAACACTAGGTAGACTTTTGAGTTTGGTGTAACACTAGGTAGACTTTTGAGTTTGGTGTAACACTAGGTAGACTTTCAGAGTTTGGTGTAACACTAGGTAGACTTTTGAGTTTGGTGTAACACTAGGTACACTTTCGGAGTTTGGTGTAACACTAGGTAGACTTTTGAGTTTGGTGTAACACTAGGTAGACTTTTGAGTTTGGTGAAACACTAGGTAGACTTTTGAGTTTGGTGTAACACTAGGTAGACTTTTGAGTTTGGTGTAACACTAGGTAGACTTTTGAGTTTGGTGTAACACTAGGTAGACTTTCAGAGTTTGGTGTAACACTAGGTAGACTTTTGAGTTTGGTGTAACACTAGGTAGACTTTCGGAGTTTGGTGTAACACTAGGTAGACTTTTGAGTTTGGTGTAACACTAGGTAGACTTTCGGAGTTTGGTCTAACACTAGGTAGACTTTTGAGTTTGGTGTAACACTAGGTAGACTTTCCGTCTGTTCTAACACTAGGTAGACTTTTGAGTTTGGTGTAACACTAGGTAGACTTTCAGAGTTTGGTGTAACACTAGGTAGACTTTTGAGTTTGGTTTAACACTAGGTAGACTTTCGGAGTCTGGTCTAACACTAGGTAGACTTTAAGAGTTAGGTGTAACACTAGGTAGACTTTCGGAGTCTGGTCTAACACTAGGTAGACTTTCGGAGTTTGGTTTAACACTAGGTAGACTTTCGGAGTCTGGTCTAACACTAGGTAGACTTTCGGAGTTAGGTCTAACACTAGGTAGACTTTCGGAGTCTGGTCTAACACTAGGTAGACTTTCGGAGTCTGGTCTAACACTAGGTAGACTTTCGGAGTTAGGTCTAACACTAGGTAGACTTTCGGAGTCTGGTCTAACACTAGGTAGACTTAAGGAGTTTGGTGTAACACTAGGTAGACTTTAAGAGTTAGGTCTAACACTAGGTAGACTTTAAGAGTTAGGTCTAACACTAGGTAGACTTAAGGAGTTTGGTGTAACACTAGGTAGACTTTCAGAGTTTGGTGTAACACTAGGTAGACTTTAAGAGTTAGGTGTAACACTAGGTAGACTTTTGGAGTTTGGTGTAACACTAGGTAGACTTTAAGAGTTAGGTCTAACACTAGGTAGACTTTAAGAGTTAGGTCTAACACTAGGTAGACTTTCGGAGTTTGGTCTAACACTAGGTAGACTTTTGAGTTTGGTGTAACACTAGGTAGACTTTCCGTCTGGTCTAACACTAGGTAGACTTTCGGCGTTTGGTTTAACACTAGGTAGACTTTAAGAGTTAGGTCTAACACTAGGTAGACTTTAAGAGTTAGGTCTAACACTAGGTAGACTTTCGGAGTTTGGTCTAACACTAGGTAGACTTTTGAGTTTGGTGTAACACTAGGTAGACTTTAAGAGTTAGGTCTAACACTAGGTAGACTTTAAGAGTTAGGTCTAACACTAGGTAGACTTAAGGAGTTTGGTGTAACACTAGGTAGACTTTCAGAGTTTGGTGTAACACTAGGTAGACTTTAAGAGTTAGGTGTAACACTAGGTAGACTTTCGGAGTTTGGTCTAACACTAGGTAGACTTTTGAGTTTGGTGTAACACTAGGTAGACTTTAAGAGTTAGGTCTAACACTAGGTAGACTTTAAGAGTTAGGTCTAACACTAGGTAGACTTTCGGAGTTTGGTCTAACACTAGGTAGACTTTTGAGTTTGGTGTAACACTAGGTAGACTTTCCGTCTGGTCTAACACTAGGTAGACTTTCAGAGTTTGGTGTAACACTAGGTAGACTTTTGAGTTTGGTGTAACACTAGGTAGACTTTCGGAGTCTGGTCTAACACTAGGTAGACTTTCGGAGTTTGGTTTAACACTAGGTAGACTTTCGGAGTCTGGTCTAACACTAGGTAGACTTTCGGAGTTTGGTGTAACACTAGGTAGACTTTCAGAGTTTGGTGTAACACTAGGTAGACTTTCGGAGTCTGGTCTAACACTAGGTAGACTTTCAGAGTTTGGTGTAACACTAGGTAGACTTTCGGAGTCTGGTCTAACACTAGGTAGACTTTCGGAGTTTGGTTTAACACTAGGTAGACTTTCGGAGTCTGGTCTAACACTAGGTAGACTTTCGGAGTTAGGTCTAACACTAGGTAGACTTTCGGAGTCTGGTCTAACACTAGGTAGACTTAAGGAGTTTGGTGTAACACTAGGTAGACTTTAAGAGTTTGGTTTAACACTAGGTAGACTTTCGGAGTCTGGTCTAACACTAGGTAGACTTTCGGAGTTAGGTCTAACACTAGGTAGACTTTCGGAGTCTGGTCTAACACTAGGTAGACTTAAGGAGTTTGGTGTAACACTAGGTAGACTTTCGGAGTTTGGTGTAACACTAGGTAGACTTTCGGAGTCTGGTCTAACACTAGGTAGACTTTAGGAGTTTGGTGTAACACTAGGTAGACTTTCAGAGTTTGGTGTAACACTAGGCAGACTTTAGGAGTTAGGTGTAACACTAGGTAGACATTTGGACTTTGGTGTAACACTAGGTACACTTTACGAGTTTGGTCCAAGACTAGGTAGACTTTTGAGTTTGGTTTAACACTAGGTAGACTTTCGGAGTTTGGTGTAACACTAGGTAGACTTTCGGAGTTTGGTGTAACACTAGGTAGACTTTCGGAGTTTGGTGTAACACTAGGTAGACTTTCGGAGTTTGGTGTAACACTAGGTAGACTTTTGAGTTTGGTGTAACACTAGGTAGACTTTCGGAGTTTGGTGTAACACTAGGTAGACTTTTGAGTTTGGTGTAACACTAGGTAGACTTTCAGAGTTTGGTGTAACACTAGGTAGACTTTTGAGTTTGGTGTAACACTAGGTAGACTTTAAGAGTTTGGTGTAACACTAAGTAGACTTTAAGAGTTTGGTGTAACACTAGGTAGACTTTCGGAGTTTGGTGTAACACTAGGTAGACTTTTGAGTTTGGTTTAACACTAGGTAGACTTTCGGAGTTTGGTGTAACACTAGGTAGACTTTTGAGTTTGGTGTAACACTAGGTAGACTTTCGGAGTTTGGTGTAACACTAAGTAGACTTTAAGAGTTTGGTGTAACACTAAGTAGACTTTAAGAGTTTGGTGTAACACTAGGTAGACTTTAAGAGTTTGGTGTAACACTAAGTAGACTTTAAGAGTTTGGTGTAACACTAAGTAGACTTTAAGAGTTTGGTGTAACACTAAGTAGACTTTAAGAGTTTGGTGTAACACTAGGTAGACTTTCGGAGTTTGGTGTAGCAATAGGTAGACTTTCGGAGTTTGGTTTAACACTAGGTAGACTTTCGGAGTTTGGTTTAACACTAGGTAGACTTTCCGTCTGTTCTAACACTAGGTAGACTATCGAAGTTTGGTTTAACACTAGGTAGACTTTCGGAGTTTGGTGTAACACTAGGTAGACTTTCGGAGTTTGGTGTAACACTAGGTAGACTTTCGGAATCTGGTCTAACACTAGGTAGACTTTCGGAGTTTGGTGTAACACTAGGTAGACTTTCGGAGTCTGGTCTAACACTAGGTAGACTTTCCGTCTGGTCTAACACTAGGTAGACTTTCGGAGTCTGGTCTAACACTAGGTAGACTTTCAGAGTTTGGTGTAACACTAGGTAGACTTTCGGAGTTTGGTGTAACACTAGGTAGACTTTCGGAGTCTGGTTTAACACTAGGTACACTTTCGGAGTCTGGTCTAACACTAGGTAGACTTTCCGTCTGGTCTAACACTAGGCAGACTTTCGGAGTTTGGTTTAACACTAGGTATACTTTCAGTAACTTACAATCATTCTGGCTGTAAATGGATTTGATGTTACAGTAGATCCCTAGTATAACGTATAACTTGATAACAAAGTCTTTACATTTCATCGTTCTTTTCAGTCCAAGTCTGAAATAAATTAAATTAATAACCGTGAAAAACACCAAAATCAACCAAATGAGACACAGAGGGTTAACCGAGTGATAACATATTCAGATATAAATGGAATTATAAGTGAAATTATTGTGAGATGTGAAGATACTTACATGTAAGTACAAATAATACATGTATAAACTAAAGAGAATGTATTGTCCAATTTTCATTAGTTTTAAAAGGACAGCTTATTTCCCGGTTTCAATGGTACACATATATAACGGAATTCGGAAACAATTATAACTTAGATTTACAACATAGTTGCCATCTTCTGAAAGAAACGCGTCTCTTATTTTCCAAACACAGGATGAAATAACTCTCCTGTTTATTGTGTAACCAGTAGGTGATCTGACGACGAAACGCATTGAAAATAAAAACTAAAAAGTGAAATTAAATTCTTGGCTCAGAACAATTGTGTGGCGGAAAGGGCTCAATAGGTGGTCAGGTGGTCCAATCGGTAGAGCGTCTTGTTAGTATTGTGAATGTCCCGGGTTCGAGTTCCGGTTACGCCGCTGATTATTTTCCTTTTCCTGTTACATTTGGGAAATCATCCGACCCTGGGCATTGGCTGACCAACAAGTTGGCCCCAGGGGTGGAACCCGCTGGTTTCAATTCAAGGGAGTTGAATAGAAAAAAAGATGGGAGGAATGTGGCGGACCGTGTAGCTCAATCGGTAGAACGTCCCGCTAGTATTACAGAAAGATCCCGGGCTCGAGGCCCGGTGTAGCAGCTGCATTTTCTCTTTCCTGTTAGTACATTAAAAGTAGCTATCCCCTCTTCTGATTTATAAATGCTTGTTATTCTTTCTTTCATATATAATCATTATTATCATTAATATTATTTTAATGCATATATATACCAGGCATGGGGGAATTACATTGCAATGTAATGCATTACATTACAATTACTTTGACAAAAGTAGCATTTTATTACAATGACAATTATATGTATTTTGGAAAGTAATGCATTACATTACAATTCACTTTACCAAAGTAATGCATTATATTACACATTACATTTCATAAATTTTATATGAAAAAGAATTCAAACATATAAATGCGAGATGTTTCCGATTCAGAATTTTAAGTTGAAATTTTGGGTTCTTTTTCTATAAAGTTCTTAATATGTTTTGATTTTAAACTGTTGAAAACAGGAGTATACATTTGTATATTGTCAATAAGTGCATGTATAGATAATTTTGCTTTGGGTCATTCAACTGATGACATTTCTGCTGTTTACCAGTAGGTTTTAGAAAATTTGTCAAAGTTGATTGTTCATCTATGTCAGGCTTTTTATTATCCAAATATACATTTCTGTTTTTACTCTAAAAATTAAGAAGAAAAAAAACCCAGAGATGCTGTAAGAAATTTTTTCTTATGTTTTTATTTTTTATTTATTTTATTAACTGAATGTTTCTTAATTACCATTAAATCAAAACACTAAAAGGAGTTGATAGGTATACAAACTAATTAGTGGTATTGTCAGGTGTAAATTATAAACCATACTTAACATATAACTTCTTTAATCATTAAAGATAGGTTAACTTAATAGCATATAAAAAGGATTACAAAAAAAAACAATTTCTGGTAAAAATAAGATTGTTTTCATCACAGATTATCAGTTAAAGCAAAATTACAAATTATTGTAGTTACTGAAACTTATTTTTAGATAGGTTGCAAATTTTGATGTGATCTTTAGACTTCCCGATATTACTAAAAACAGCATTTGCATTTTGCTTTAAAATGTATTTTTATCCTTTACATTTGTTGGAAATTCAAAATGATCCGAAGTATACTAACTTTTTTAGCATTTTATATAGTTTTAGTATTAAGGTTGAATAAAATAAATCATTAGTTTGACAACAGTTCAAAGTTAAATTTTCTAGACATCGATTTTCAATATATATTAGGGAAAAAAAGTAGCCTGTAGGTACTTACTAGCTCTGAATTGTAATTGTAATAATATCTAACATTTAATACAGAGAAGTAATGCTATGTAATGCCATGTAATGCTTAAATTACATGCATTTTTGTCTATGTAATGCATTACATTACATGTAATGCAAAAATTAGGGCATTACACATTACATGCATTACTTGGGAAAAATGCATTACAAAGCATTACAATTACAAATTAGCATTACCACATGCCTGATATATACATCATTCTCTGGATATTTATTTATTTATTTATTTATTTATTTATTTATTTATTTTATATACGTATTTATTATAAATAAATATAAGTAAAAGTCTGAAATAATTATTGTGAAAAATGATGTTTTTAAAAATTCTCTAAAAATTATAGATATTTATAAATTACGAGACTATCAACATCTTAAAACAAGGTGTGTAAATACACAACCACTGAAGCAGTTATCATACGGTTGGTAAATATACAGGAAGTGTCAATATACCTGTCTCGTTAGTTCAGTGGATTAGGTACACTTAATCGGTCATTATTAAGGGTTTAATTACAGGTCAGGGGCGTAGCCATTGAACTCCCATTTTAACTAGACTTTCTCAATTATTTAGTGTGTTGTTTTCGTAGTGCTTATGCCATACAACATCAGATCCCCTTGTACCTCGTCTTCATGTTTAAGAATGAATCAGTCCTCAAAAGAACGACAAAAACTACCACAGCATAGCATAAAATTATAAGAAAAATTCTGATAAATAGCGCCCTGGAGGGCCGAAAATTCGCATCAGGGCGGCCCCCAAACCCCCTGCCCTCTTTAGGCGTCCACATCATAAACACCCCAGCTACGCCCCTGCAGGTGACTATTTAATAATAATAACTTTATTCTCATAAACCGTAAATGTTTTTATTTTATTTTTGATTTTCATGACTGGCCATGGTTAATGTCTTCTCGTCTTATGTTGTTTCTTGCAATCGTTGCTAATCGCAAAACTTCTTGGTTGAAATGCACGATCTCAAGGTCAAAGCTGTCGATTATACATTTTTAAATAAATTGCAATTTTTAATTTTGTCTTTGATCTGTACGATTTCTGTGCAGCAAATGCATTCCCTCTCAGTGTTCATTGCTCGGCAGTTTCATTATATATGTCCCAAACCTACAAACGATGATCATTATCTATAACGTCGTATGAATCCGATTTGAATAAATTCTCTGGTTAACTTTTAGTTCACTAATATTCTGACTCAAAATCGAAAAGATAATACGCCATTTCTTATAATATGGATACGTCACAACTCGTAAGATTATTATAAGCAGTAGTTAGGAAGAGTGTTTGACTTTAACCAAAAACTGGGACCACACTGTCTGAAGGTCTAAAGTGCATATTTATGGATCACAGCACCTTTCACCGCCCCACCAACACATGACGTCACAACTTGTTTTCGTACCTCCCGATTGAAGAGTTCCAAAATGGCCCGCGGTAACGAATTTTGATTTTTTTAAACTTCTATATCTTTTTTATTTTGGCGAATAAAATGGTGAAATTTTCAATATTATAATAATATACCATAAATTTTCATATTTTGGTCAAATTGGCTAGACTTCAGTATCCCTTTAAAGGAATTTTAGTTTCGCACATAAACCCTTTACTTTTTTTTGTGAACATTAGTGTGCGATTGAAAAATAAGGTTGTTTTTCCTCTTTTTACCGACAGGTGTGCGTGAAAAATACATGAAAATGGCCAGTTAAAAACACAAAGTATTCTTAAACAAGATCAAACGAATCTACGAAAACTACTAACGATAACAGTCAAAAATAACAACGAATCAATCAACATGAATAAAATATTAAACACAATAAGAAAAGAAATGAAGAAAGATACAAAAGAAATAAAAAAGAAAAGAAAAAGAAGAAAATATAAAGAAAAAATGTAACATTAAAAAAAGAAATCTCTGCAATATATTTCTTTTGGAACTTAATTTGGACTATTATGGCTCTTGAAGAGGATACCTCCACGTGGTAAGAACTGGAAAACGTTGTGGTTAATTAAAAATTAGGAGATCCTTGATTTTTAAATCATCTTATATTAAATTAATTATTTAATTATATTAAAAGTTGGAACGAGTTGGTAACGTCTAAAATCATTAAAAATTCTTAAAGTTTGGAATGGGTTGGTAATTTAGTTGGAACGAGTTGGTAATTTAGTTGGAATGAGTTGGTAACTTAGTTGGAACGAGTTGGTAATTAAAACACAGGAGTAAAAACTGTGCATAAAAAAGTGGAACGAGTTGGTAAAAAAGTTGGAACGAGTTGGCGAAAATCAGTTGGAACGAGTTGACCAGATCGTGACCTTATTTATCGGGTTAATGGTCAGTATGATTCATTGATATGGCTACATGGTTAAGGCGGTATTTAAAAGACGTTAAATACTGTCTCAAGTACAATCCTAGTACAACCTACATACAAATAGAATGATGATAAGCCTTATGTTTGGTGACGTCGTGATCATCACATCCACATTATAACAAAATAGTATATAATAATAATAATAATAATAATAATTTATTGCTCAAACACAATTTACATAATTGGTTAAGGCAATATATGGTTGCCACAGGTTGCTTACACTTGAGAGAGAGCGAGAGAGAGAGAGAGAGAGAGATACCTGCATACAGAGCTTTATATATATATATACTGTATATAATCACACTCAGCAACTTGTCATGGGACTTCTGCGTGACTAGAGCACGGACGATATATAAGCAACCCCATCATCCGCAGAAAGTGGACATTCCAACAACGTTTTCTATTCACAGGTCACTGATTAAGGGGAGAAAACTCCTTTTGACATGGTTTGCATACATGTTGAAGGGAGAAAACTCCTCCAGTCTAAGATGTGTTACTTTCTTATTTTCAAAGTGGGTAAAATAAAACAACGATGTTACGTAATTTAGCATTGCACGTCATATAGGCTAGCGTTATGCACAACATAAGCTGTAGTGTTACTCTCGGTATCTGGTCAACTCGTTCCAATTCCAGCTCGTTCCAACTGATTTTCGCCAACTCATTCCAACTTTTTTACCAACTCGTTCCACTTTTTTATGCAGGGTTTTTGCACCTGTGTTTTAATTACCAACTCGTTCCAACTTTTTAACCAACTCGTTCCAGCTTTTTTACCAACTCGTTCCAACTTTTTCACAAACTCATTCCAAATTTAAGATTTTTTAATGATTTTAGCCGTTACTAACTAATATAATTAAATAATTAATTTTATATAAGATGATTTAAAAATTAAGGATCTTCTAATTTTTAATTGATCACAACGTTACCCAGCTCTAACCACGTAGAGGTATACTCTTCAAAAGCCATAATAGTCCAGAGTTCCAAAAGATAATATATATTGCAGAGATTTGGGGTTTTTTTTAATGTTACAATTTTTCTTTATATTTTCTTCTTTTTTTATTTCTTTTGTATCTTTCTTCATTTCTTTTCTTGTTGTGTTTATTATTTTATTCATTCTGATTGGTTCGTTGTTATCGTGAGTAGTTTTCGTAGATTCGTTAGATCTTGTTTAAGAATACTTTGTGTTTTTAAACCATTTTCATGTATTTTTCACGCACACTTGTCGGTAAAAAGAGGAAAAATAACACAATTTTTCAATCGCACACTAATGTTTATAAAAAAGTAAAGAGTTTATTTGCGAAACTAAAATTCCTTTAAAAAATAAAAGATGCGCTGCTAATACGCTTGTTAGCCAGACAAACTATATCCATTTATCTGTTTATCAAGTTCAAGTTCAAGTTCTTTATTTCTCATAAATTGTACATTTACAATATAGAGAACATATACTACATTATAATATACATAATTACATAAGCATACGTGAGTTATACATAATCAAACGTATAATTTAACCAGGAGGACTGACTCTCTCATTGATAATACTAATAAATTTACATAAATTGTTTAAAACAGACATCTTTTTTGAAGAAAATAAGCCATAAAATTTCATAATATTTGGATTTTTAGAGAATACAAAGGGAATATATTTATTTCGATCACTAGTTAAAGAAGTACATTTTAATATATAATGATATTCATCCCAATTTCATCCCGACATAAATTACAAGTCTTTCATTCCTATCTATATTTTGCCAACGTCCAGTTTCAATTGTTATACTCTCCACCACAGTACAAACTTGATTAGAAAATAACTTGACTGTACAATGTAGTATACACAATAAAGTAGCCATAATTGTTGATAACTGGTTGACAAATTCGAGCCCGGAAACAATATTATATGTTTAGAAAACTTGTTTGTCACGTATCAGTCTGTCCAAGAAGAAACGACCTTATGTGCATTGTTGTGAAAATTGTAAAATGACAATAAACACCACTTTTTAATAATGTACATGTACACTGTATTGTAGGCTTGTAAAATAGGAAAAACCATATATCAATATAAATGTCCACGACATGCCACCAGGTTCGGGATATATACCGCTTTCCCGTCTGTCCACGACATGTCACCAGATTTGTGATATTTACTACTTTCCCATCTGTCCACGACATGTCACCAGGTTCGGGATATATACTGCTTTCCCATCTGTCTACGACATGTCACCAGATTTGTGATATTTACTATTTTCCCATCTGTCCACGGCATGACACCAGATTCGGGATATATACTGCTTTCCCATCTGTCCACGACATGTCACCAGATTTGTGATATTTACTATTTTCCCATCTGTCCACGGCATGTCACCAGATTTGGGATATATACTGCTTTCCCATCTGTCCACGACATGTCACCAGATTTGTGATTTACTATTTCCCATCTGTCCACGGCATGTCACCAGATTCGGGATATATACTGCTTTCCCATCTGTCCACGACATGTCACCAGATTTGTGATATTTACTCTTTTCCCATCTGTCCACGACATGTCACCAGATTTGTGATATTTACTACTTTCCCGTCTGCCCCCGGCATGTCACCAGATATGTGATATTTACTATTTTCCCATCTGTCCACGACATGTCACCAGATTTGTGATATTTACTACTTTCCCGTCTGCCCCCGGCATGTCACCAGATATGTGATATTTACTATTTTCCCATCTGTCCACGACATGTCACCAGGTTCGGGATATATACTGCTTTCTCATCTGTCCACGACATGTCACCAGGTTCGGGATATTTACTACTTTCCCATCTGTCCACGACATGTCACCAGGTTCGTGATATTTACTACTTTCCCATCTGTCCACATGTCACCAGGTTCGGGATATATACGGCTTTCCCATCTGTCCACGACATGTCACCAGGTTCGGGATATATACGGCTTTCCCATCTGTCCACGACATGTCACCAGATATGTGTGATATTTACTATTTTCCCATCTGTCCACGACATGTCACCAGGTTCGTTGATATTTACTACTTTCCATCTGTCCAATGTCACCAGGTTCGGGATATATACTGCTTTCCCGTCTGTACACGGCATGTCACCAGATATGTGATATTTACTATTTTCCCATCTGTCCACGACATGTCACCAGGTTCGTGATATTTACTACTTTCCCATCTGTCCACATGTCACCAGGTTCGGGATATATACTGCTTTCCCATCTGTCCACGACATGTCACCAGGTTCGGGATATATACTACTTTCCCGTCTGTCCACGACATGTCACCAGGTTCGTGATATTTACTACTTTCCCATCTGTCCACATGTCACCAGGTTCGGGATATATACTGCTTTCCCATCTGTCCACATGTCACCAGGTTCGGGATATATACTGCTTTCCCATCTGTCCACGACATGCCACCAGGTTCGTGATATATACTGCTTTCCCATCTGTCCACGACATGTCACCAGATTTGTGATATTTACTATTTTCCCATCTGTCCACGGCATGACACCAGATTCGGGATATATACTGCTTTCCCATCTGTACACGGCATGTCGCCAGATTTGTGATATTTACTACTTTCCCGTCTGTACACGGCGTGTCGCCAGATTTGTGATATTTACTACTTTCCCGTCTGTACACGGCGTGTCGCCAGATTTGTGATATTTACTACTTTCCCGTCTGTACACGGCGTGTCGCCAGATTTGTGATATTTACTACTTTCCCGTCTGTACACGGCGTGTCACCAGATTTGATATTTACTACTTTCCCGTCTGTCCACGACATGTCACCAGGTTCGGGATATATACTGCTTTCCCATCTGTCTACGACATGTCACCAGATTTGTGATATTTACTATTTTCCCATCTGTCCACGGCATGACACCAGATTCGGGATATATACTGCTTTCCCATCTGTACACGGCATGTCACCAGATTTGTGATATTTACTACTTTCCCGTCTGTCCACGACATGTCACCAGGTTCGGGATATATACTGCTTTCCCATCTGTACACGGCATGTCACCAGATTTGTGATATTTACTACTTTCCCGTCTGTCCACGACATGTCACCAGGTTCGGGATATATACTGCTTTCCCATCTGTACACGGCATGTCACCAGATTTGTGATATTTACTATTTTCACATCTGTCCACGACATGTCACCAGGTTCGGGATATATACTGCTTTACCATCTGTCCACGACATGTCACCAGATTTATGATATTTACTACTTTCCCGTCTGTCCACGGCATGTCACCAGGTTCGGGGATATATACTGCTTTCCCATCTGTCCACGACATGTCACCAGGTACGGGATATATACTGCTTTCCCGTCTGTACACGGCATATCACCAGATTCGGGATATATACTGCTTTCCCATCTGTACACGGCATGTCACCAGAATTGTGATATTTACTAATTTCCCGTCTGTCCACGGCATGTCACCAGGTTCGGGAAATATACTGCTTTCCCGTTTGTCCACGACATGTCACCAGGTTCGGGATATATACGGCTTTCCCGTCTGTACACGACATGTCACCAGATTTGTGATATTTACTACTTTCCCGTCTGTCCACGGCATGTCACCAGAATCGGGATATATACGGCTTTCCCGTCTGTACACGGCGTGTCGCCAGATTTGTGATATTTACTAATTTTCCGTCTGTCCACGGCATGTCACCAGGTTCGGGATATATACTGCTTTCCCGTCTGTACATGGCATGTCACCAGATTTGTGATATTTACTACTTTCCCGTCTGTCCACGGCATGTCACCAGAATCGGGATATATACGGCTTTCCCGTCTGTACACGACATGTCACCAGGTTCGGGATATATACGGCTTTCCCGTCTGTACACGACATGTCACCAGATTTGTGATATTTACTAATTTCCCGTCTGTCCACGGCATGTCACCAGGTTCGGGATATATACTGCTTTCCCGTCTGTACATGGCATGTCACCAGGTTCGGGATATATACTGCTTTCCCGTCCACGACATGTGACCAGGTTCGGGATATATACTGCTTTCCGTCTGTCCCGTGTCCACGGCATGTCACCAGAATTGGGATATATACGGCTTTCCCGTCTGTACACGGCGTGTCGCCAGATTTGTGATATTTACTACTTTCCCGTCTGTACACGGCATGTCACCAGGTTCGGGATATATACTGCTTTCCCATCTGTCCACGACATGTCCCAGGTTCGGGATATATACTACTTTCCCGTCTGTACACGACATGTCACCAGATTTGTGATATTTACTACTTTCCCGTCTGTACATGGCATGTCACCAGGTTCGGGATATATCCTGCTTTCCCGTCTGTCCACGACATGTCACCAGATTTGTGATATTTACTACTTTCCCATCTGTCCACGGCATGTCACCAGAATTGGGATATATACGGCTTTCCCGTCTGTACACGGCGTGTCGCCAGATTTGTGATATTTACTACTTTCCCGTCTGTACACGGCATGTCACCAGGTTCGGGATATATACTGCTTTCCCGTCTGTCCACGGCATGTCACCAGAATCGGGATATATACGGCTTTCCCGTCTGTACACGGCGTGTCGCCAGATTTGTGATATTTACTACTTTCCCGTCTGTACACGGCATGTCACCAGGTTCGGGATATATACTGCTTTCCCATCTGTCCACGACATGTCACCAGGTTCGGGATATATACTGCTTTCCCGTCTGTACACGGCGTGTCGCCAGATCTGTGATATTTACTACTTTCCCGTCTGTACATGGCATGTCACCAGATTCGGGATATATACTGCTTTCCCGTCTGTCCACGGCATGTCACCAGAATCGGGATATATACGGCTTTCCCGTCTGTACACGGCGTGTCGCCAGATTTGTGATATTTACTACTTTCCCGTCTGTACACGGCATGTCACCAGGTTCGGGATATATACTGCTTTACCATCTGTCCACGACATGTCACCAGGTTCGGGATATATACTGCTTTCCCGTCTGTACACGGCGTGTCGCCAGATCTGTGATATTTACTACTTTCCCGTCTGTACATGGCATGTCACCAGATTCGGGATATATACTGCTTTCCCGCCTGTACACGGCATGTCACCAGATTTGTGATATTTACTACTTTCCCGTCTGTCCACGACATGTCACCAGGTTCGGGATATATACTGCTTTCCCGTCTGTCCACGGCATGTCACCAGATTTGTGATATTTACTACTTTACCGTCTGTCCACGGTCACCAGGTTCGGGATATATACTGCTTTCCCGTCTGTACACGGCATGTCACCAGATTTTGATATTTACTACTTTCCCGTCTGTACACGGCATGTCACCAGGTTCGAGCTATATACCGCTTTCCCGTCTGTCCACGGCATATCACCAGATTCGGGATATATACGGCTTTCCCGTCTGTACACGGCGTGTCGCCAGATTTGTGATATTTACTACTTTCCCGTCTGTACACGGCATGTCACCAGGTTCGGGATATATACGGCTTTCCCGTCTGTACACGGCATGTCGCCAGATTTGTGATATTTACTACTTTCCCGTCTGTCCACGGCATGTCACCAGGTTCGGGATATATACCACTTTCCCGTCTGTCCACGACATGTCACCAGATTTGTGATATTTACTACTTTCCTATCTGTCCACGACATGTCACCAGGTTCGGGATACATACTGCTTTCCACTTCTGTCCCGTCTGTACACGGCATGTCACCAGATTTGTGATATTTACTACTTTCCCCTCTGTCCACTGCATGTCACCAGGTTCGAGATATATACTCGCGGCTTTCCCGTCTGTACACGGCATGTCAACAGATTCGGGATATATACTGCTTTACCATCTGTCCACGACATGTCACCAGGTTCGGGAATATATGCTTTTTCCCGTCTGTACACGGCGTGTCGCCAGATCTGTGATATTTACTACTTTCCTATCTGTCCACGACATGTCACCAGGTTCGGGATATATACCACTTTCCCGTCTGTCCACGACATGTCACCAGATTTGTGATATTTACTACTTTCCTATCTGTCCACGACATGTCACCAGGTTCGGGATATATACTACTTTCCCGTCTGTACATGGCATGTCACCAGGTTCGGGATATATACTGCTTTCCCGTCTGTACACGGCATGTCACCAGATTTGTGATATTTACTACTTTCCCGTCTGTCCAAGGCATGTCACCAGGTTCGGGATATATGCTACTTTCCCGTCTGTCCACGGCATGCCACCAGGTTCGGGATATATACGGCTTTCCCGTCTGTACAAGGCATGTCACCAGATTTATGATATTTACTACTTTCCCGTCTGTCCACGGCATGTCACCAGGTTCGGGATATATGCTACTTTCCCGTCTGTCCACGGCATGTCGTCACTAGGTTCGGGATATATACTACTTTCCCGTCTGTACACGGCATGTCACCAGATTTGTGATATATACTGCTTTCCCATCTGCCCACGGCATGTCACCAGATTTGTGATATTTACTACTTTCCCGTCTGTCCACGGCATGTCGTCACTAGGTTCGGGATATATACTACTTTCCCGTCTGTACACGGCATGTCACCAGATTTGTGATATATACTGCTTTCCCATCTGCCCACGGCATGTCACCAGATTTGTAATCTTTACTACTTTCCCGTCTGTCCACGGCATGTCACCAGGTTCGGGATATATGCTACTTTCCCGTCTGTCCACGGCATGTCACCAGGTTCGGGATATATACTGCTTTCCCGTCTGTACACGGCATGTCACCAGATTTGTGATATTTACTACTTTCCTGTCTGTCCACGGCATGCCACCAGATTCGGGATATATACTGCTTTCCCGTCTGTACACGGCATGTCACTAGATTTGTGATATTTACTACTTTCCCGTCTGTACACGACATGGCACCAGATTCGGGATATATACTGCTTTCCCGTCTGTACACGGCTTGTAATTAGATTTGTGATATTTAGTACTTTCCCGTCTGTACACGGCATGTCAACAGATTCGGGATATATACTGCTTTCCCGTCTGTACACGGCATGTCACTAGATTTGTGATATTTACTACTTTCCCGTCTGTACACGACATGGCACCAGATTCGGGATATATACTGCTTTCCCGTCTGTACACGGCTTGTAATTAGATTTGTGATATTTACTACTTTCCCGTCTGTACACGACATGGCACCAGATTCGGGATATATACTGCTTTCCCGTCTGTACACGGCTTGTAATTAGATTTGTGATATTTACTACTTTCCCGTCTGTACACGACATGGCACCAGATTCGGGATATATACTGCTTTCCCGTCTGTACACGGCTTGTAATTAGATTTGTGATATTTACTACTTTCCCATCTGTCCACGGCATGTCACCAGGTTCGGGATATATACTGCTTTCCCATCCGTCCACGACATGTCACCAGATTTGTAATATTTACTACTTTCCTATCTGTCCACGACATGTCACTAGGTTCGGGATATATACTGCTTTCCCATCTGTCCACGACATGTCACCAGATTTGTGATATTTACTACTTTCCCGTCTGTACACGGCATGTCAACAGGTTCGGGATATATATACTTTTCCCATCTGTCCACGACATGTCAACAGGTTCGGGATATATACTGCTTTCCCATCCGTCCACGACATGTCACCAGATTTGTGATATTTACTACTTTCCTATCTGTCCACGACATGTCACCAGGTTCGGGATATATACTGCTTTCCCATCCGTCCACGACATGTCACCAGATTTGTGATATTTACTACTTTCCTATCTGTCCACGACATGTCACCAGATTCGGGATATATACTGCTTTCCCTCTCCACGACATGTCACCAGATTTGTGATATTTACTACTTTCCTATCTGTCCACGACATGTCACCAGGTTCGGGATATAGACTGCTTTCCCGTCTGTACACGGCATGTCACCAGATTTGTGATATTTACTACTTTCCGTCTGTCCACGGCATGTCACCAGGTTTGGGATATATGCTACTTTCCCGTCTGTCCACGGCATGCACCAGGTTCGGGATATATACTGCTTTCCCGTCTGTACACGGCATGCACCAGATTTGTGATATTTACTACTTTCCCGTCTGTCCACGGCATGCCACCAGATTCGGGATATATACTGCTTTCCCGTCTGTACACGGCATGCCACCAGATTTGTGATTTACTACTTTCCCATCTGTCCACGACATGTCACCAGGTTCGGGGTATATACTATTTCCCGTCTGCCCACGGCATGTCACCAGGTTCGGGATGTATACTACTTTCCCGTTTGTCCACGACATGTCACCAGATATGTGATATTTACTATTTTCCCATCTGTCTCCATGTCACCAGGTTCGGGATATATACTGCTTTCCCGTCTGTCCACGACATGTCACCAGGTTCGGGATATATACTGCTTTCCCGTCTGTACACGGCATGTCACCAGATATGTGATATTTACTATTTTCCCATCTGTCCACGACATGTCACCAGGTCCGGGATATATACTGCTTTCCCGTCTGCCACGGCATGTCACCAGGTTCGGATGGTTACTGCTTTCCCGTCTGCCCACGGCATGTCACCAGATTTTGATATTTACTACTTTCCCATCTGTCCACGGCATGTCACCAGGTTCGGGATATATACTGCTTTCCCGTCTGTCCACGACATGTCACCAGATTTGTGATATTTACTACTTTCCCGTCTGTACACGGCATGTCACCAGGTTCGGGATATATACTGCTTTCCCGTCTGTACACGGCATGTCACCAGATTTGTGATATTTACTACTTTCCCGTCTGTACACGGCGTGTCACCAGATTCGGGATATATACTGCTTTCCCGTCTGTCCCGACATGTCACCAGATTTGTGATATTTACTACTTTCCCGTCTGTACACGGCGTGTCACCAGGTTCGGGATATATACTGCTTTCCCGTCTGTACACGGCATGTCACCAGATTTGTGATATTTACTACTTTCCCATCTGTCCACGGCATGTCACCAGGTTCGGGATATATACTGCTTTCCCGTCTGTCCACGACATGTCACCAGATTGTGATATTTACTACTTTCCGTCTGTACACGGCATGTCACCAGGTTCGGGATATATACTGCTTTCCCGTCTGTACACGGCATGTCACCAGATTTGTGATATTTACTACTTTCCCGTCTGTACACGGCATGTCACCAGATATGTGATATTTACTACTTTCCCGTCTGTCCACCACATGTCACCAGATTCGGGATATATACGGCTTTCCCGTCTGTCCACGGCATGTCACCAGATTCGGGATATATACTGCTTTCCCATCTGTCCACGGCATGCCACTAGGTTCGGGATATTTACTACTTTCCCGTCTGTCCACGGCATGTCACCAGGTTCGGGATATATACTGCTTTCCCGTCTCTCCATGTAATGTCACCAGGTTTGGGATATATATCACTTCCCCGTCTGTCCATGGAATGTCACCAGGTTCGGGATTCACACTGCTTTCCCGTCTGTCTATGGTAGTTCATCAGGTTTGGGATATATACTGCTTTCCTGTCTGTCCACGGCATGTCACCATTAGTCCTATCCACAAAAATGGTCTAAAGCAGAGGTGTCAAATCGTCGGCCTATCAGCTTAACTTCAGTGATCTGGAAAATTATGGAAATTTTTTATTAAAAATGCTTTTTTGTCATATTTGGAAACTAACAATCTATTTACGTCACATCAACACGGTTTTCGAGCAGGTTACTCATGTAGCACACAATTATTAGAAGCGATTGACTACTGGCCGAAAGCAATAGACAACAATGAGGATGTGGATATCATTTATTTAGCCTGACTTTCAAAAGGCATTTGACACTGTGTCCGATAGAAGATTATGTGCTAAGCTCTAAGGATACGGGATTGGAGGTGATATTTTCAACTGGATTAATAGAATCTATCACAACTTGTGGTGCCAGATAGGGAAATCTCAACCCGAGTTCTAATATATTTGGTCCAGAACGAGGCTTGCCGAGTTCTGGACGAAATATATTAAAACGAGGGTTGAGATTTCCTTATCTGGCACTACAAGTAGTGATTGATTCTATTTCTTGCATCAAAAAGTACAATTTTTCAATTTAAAATCAATTTCAACTTTCGATACACCTCTGATTTTGTTGCGGGAAAAACAGCGTGTAGGCTATCTTGCACAGGGGGGTACAAGATGGAGATATCTTGCACCTGTCTTTTTATGGATTTTTCTATCTGGGGTGCAAGAAAGTGGTTTCTACAGACAGGTAACATGACAGACTGAATTATTTTTTTATCGAAAATAATGTGCAAGCACAGGATTATGTCTATACGCCACTGAACCTTAAACCGTATTATTGCACATAATTAGATTATTGGTAAGATTGGTAAAATTGTTTTTATTTTTTTTTTTTTTTATTTTTATAATCGCGAATTAATAATAATAATAATGAATAATAATAATAATTTTCTGTAACATGATCTTCATCACGTCACACACCAACAGTTATTGGCTCTTGGTTGGCACGCGGCAATATAGAGGGCACTGCTTGTCTGATGGCTGTGTATTTACAAAGATTATACACATGTAACTCCGACCTTCGAGAGTGATTTGCGATGGATTTCTCGGCATTAGTGGCCGAACTGAGAAACATTGCAAATAAATATCATGGGAGAGACACCGATGCAAACGTTTCGACGGCCATGTATTGCGAAATGTTTCGAAAGGTTAGTAAACTTTGCCTTCAAACGGGCCTGGGGGCTACCCAAGATTTGCACAAATCAGCCATCATTGATGATATTTATTGAAATTTGCTGACATTCCTAACGTGTCGATTGGCACGCACGCACTTTGTATGCATTGTCTAGAGATAACGTGGTACATACTGGTGACAACATTGATGTTTGTGCGTGTGTCATGTATAAGTTGACTGAATTAAAACGTTCCGACTTGAGACAGTCGACATTTTTGTATACTAGTTGACCCTATTTTAGTGATGGGTTTGTGTATTGTGGAGGAAGTAGATCGTTATTATTAGACGTCTTATTATTAAATGTTATCGATCACTTGAATGATTTATAAATAAATTTATGTGTTCAAATCTTACAACGTTCCACACAACTTTTAATTTTAGATCTACATTTACTCAATGTTTATCATTAATTGTACAACACATTTTAGTTGTGGTTTTGTAATTGTAAGAAAAATTCAGTTTTCACGCCGCTAATTTAATGGAAACTTGTCCCAGCTGAATTTGTGTATGTTAAAACATGGTTGATTTGTTTTATTTTATTTATTGTTTTACTTGGTTATATTACTCCTCCACTTTACTTACAACTTTTCAGTTTGACACTAACATTAAAACACTTAAACATTTTAGACATGATATATATATAACAGGCCTATATATAATGTGTATTGTGTGTTTACTTGGTTGAAAACACAAAACACGTGATGTTGAAAAATTAGAAAATTTTCAGAATCACCAGAAATGTAGCGGTCTAGGTAGCTTAGTGGTAGAGCACTCGCCTGTAGTGTGGGAGGTCCCAGGTTCGATCCCCGGTCTGATCCTGCATTTTTTCTCTTTCCTGTTACAGAAATAATCAGTAGACTAAAACTGCTTGATTACACTATTAATCAGCAAATAAGATTTTAGCATACATTTTTTTCAGTCATAGAGTGTATGGTCTACCAATATATTAAACTCCTATATTTTCTTTTATACCGCTGATTTACTTCTACTGTATTTTGAGTTGTTGGCAATATCTAATGTGGTTGGATATACATAAACACAGGAGTCCTTGTATTATGTACAAGTCACAACAAGGTTCTACAAAAGAGACTTTTAAAACATGCCCTGTGTCGTAGCAGGTGTGTCACATTAAAGTGCCCTAAGTGCATTGTAAATGTTAAAATTTCTGCCTCTTCCACATATAGTTAATGACATCTCGATATAAGTTAAATATTGAATTATTCTTGACTTTGATGTAAAAACCCCAGGGTTTTCCCAGACACACAAAAAGCTGTGTTTTGCCGCGTTTTCATCAGTCCCGTAAAAAATCATCAAATGCGCCCATGATGATGCAATCTTGATGGAACGCGAGATCTAGAAATATTCTGCTTCAGTTCGTTTTTCGTTTTTGCCAAGCCAGTTAACCCGTATATGCATAGCATTTTCAGCGATCGTTTGCACAAATACTGTCATGACATTCAAAACTTATTCAGTATATTTGACCAAAAATCACACAAACGTACTGGCGGTGAAAAATCAGATTCTGAAACTGCTGCCAGTCTAGTCTGTCTGACACCCCAGTATCACATCTGCTATGTCCATAATTAATTTTGGTAAACTTTTCTGGCCAGTTCCACTTTCTTTTGCTTTAAACAACTTTGTTTTTATGTCCCCCGAAATTTTATTTGTCCCTCAAAATTTTATGGTAAGGGGACACATCCCCAAATTTTAAAAACGGAGGGAAAAACCCTGAACCCCATCCAATCAATCAATCACCACTGCGGTAGCTCAGTTGGTAGAGTGCTCGCTCCGTAAGTGGTAGGTCGTGGGTTCTAACCCTGGCCAGGTCTGACCCAAGACTTGAAAGTGGGTAGTGAGTCTAGTGACTGTTCTTTCGCCAAGCACTCAGCATTACGAAATGAAAGTCACGGTTCTTTCGGATGGGAACTTAAAATAAACGGTCCCGTATCACGGTGGGCTTGGCATGCTAAAGAACCCTGCTGTATAATGCCATCAGCGCAATGCACAGGCAAAATTTCTGCACCTTCACCTATAGCTGGCAACGTCTCAATATAAGTGCAATATTCTTGACTGGGACGTTAAACACCATTACTCAACTCAACTCAACCCATCCAATCAATTACCCTTCCACTATAACCACTTGCTATAGCTTTTTTGACTGTTGTATAAACATAATATACTTTACAGATGGCTGTTACCTTTGGTATAAGTTGTGATAGGATGATGAAACATGCAAACATATTGATTATTGTATAATATTTAAAAGTTGTGTAACAAATCCATCTATTTTTCACCATTTTTAGTGCACACTAACAAATCATGTAACAGTTTGATAAGGAACAAATTTACATTATTGTTCATCATTAATGTTTAGAGACAGTTGTTTTCATAAATAATTTTTATACCTTTTAAATTTTCGAAACCTAACAATCATATTCTGTTTTGGAAACAAAAAGCGCATCTAGAAATATTTTTAGTTTTATCTCTACTTTTTCCGTTATTATTCTACATAGAGAAAATTATACATTTTTCACTAAAATTAAGCTGTAGTATGCTCCTTAAGTTACCCTATATGCATATATTAAAAGGTTCAACTAAGGTCAACAATTACAATGTAAATCACTTATATATCACAATTATTATTGGCATCAGTTTTGACAAAATCATGGAGAAGTAATATTTCAGATGAGTGAAGTATGTAGTTTTGAAGTGTTTTTATTTGTAAAAAAGCATTAGGATCACATTATTTGAAAGTGGACAAACTGATTAAGTCTATGACACAGGCGTGATTATCAATGGTTTAGAACACGGGGTCCATAACGGGTGTTTTAGTTCTTAGTCTAATCGCGATATTTGTAAATTTGCTGATTTTTTCTCTGTATACAGAAATAAATGTAATGATTTCAATTTTTCGTGTATTTTTCCTTGTTAGTATTTTTGTTTTTAAACACATATATTGTGGTTATTTTATGAGACACCAAATGATAATACAGCAATTTCAGTTAAGGTCTGTCTCTAAGTATAAAACGCACAATAGTGTTTATGTTAAATTTGCAGGGTTTCAAATTCTCAAATTCCCTAGGTCCGAGGTCCAGGACCTATTGATTTTACATTGGGATCTTTGATATGTAAACTGAAAGTCCAATGGACTATTTTTTTTTTTTTTTACTAGGATAATACTGGTTATACGGCATTTGCTTTCTCTAAAATAGGGCCTCTTTTCTATGAAATAGAATGAAATACTACTCATCGGAAATAGTGTGCCTGGTAAATGAACGTGAAAGGAATATGTCCGTTTTATCGTGAGATATGTATTCTGAGACGGATAATGCATTTGGTTACATATGCACATTTAGAATAAATTTTCAGAATATATTTTGGAATCTAGTAAAATATTGCAACAGGATGCATCCAATAATTTACCATTTTGTGCAGTCTGGCAAACTGATCTCGTAAAATACAATAAAAAGTAGTCGATAAATTTTGCGTCTTACGATGTAAAGTCATAACTTTTTATGAAACAAACAACAATGGCAGGTGAATTTTACTAATTCTTTATAAAATCTGCGGTAATTTTATTTTAAAGGGTATAATAATGTATTTTGGTGTTGAGGTATTCCGTCATATTTTAAAACTGATTTATCGATTAGGTTGCACTTCCGTGAAAATAGCAGGGATAGCCAGCCCTAATAACAACACTGCCTTGAATGAAACTTGTTTGGGGATTAGTTCATCACAAGGTTAACTGTTAGCATATTTTCCTGTACTCCTTCATTTGTCAGCTTGATAAACTTGGGCGATGTGAAATTATAAATGTCTTTCTAGGACAGGTATCACACAATCTGATTAGGGTTTTGAACTTGCCACATGTCTTGTTATAAATATGTTTAAAATTTGTTGTACACCATGTGGATTTAACCAGCATATACCCGTGAATTCACCTTCTTTCAAATAAATCTCATACCTGGTACACATGATTCACAAAGATCAGGTGTTGTGAAAGTAAATGGATTTACAGTAGTTTAAAAGTACATTTTTCCTTCTGTTATATTAAATACTTTGTATATATGTATATGTTTCAGATATTACAAAAAGCAAATATGGGTACAACAAGTTATGGAGATCAGATTGTTATATTATGGATGACGTTATCACAGTTACGTAACACAGCAGAGGCACTGTCAGCTTGTTCTGCCAGGGATAGTCTTTACCAGCATATATTTCTGTATGTATATAGACCCTGTACACATTTCATCTAGCTTCGAAATTTGAAAAATAAATCTGCAAATGAGGGTGGGGATACACTTAAACTAGGTACTGTTGCACCAAGCTCAAAAGTTAATCATGAATTCAACATGATTTAGTGTGACACTAATTAAGCTTTATTTGATAACATTAATAATGTCTTGTGAAACTCTTCTCTGGACTGCAGATTTTCTGAGAAGTCAAATAGAAATTTATAGAAACCAGCAAGTTTTATTTTTGGACCAGTAAATTTTAGATATTACTCTTTCAGGATTTTAATTATATTTGTACATTGACTGCATATGAGAAAGGAGTTTTACTTAATACTATGTTGGTTGTCTTTTTTGTTATTTCTCAAGTATAGCATTGTTGTGAGTAAAACTGAAGATCAGTACAAATATTTTACCAATTTGAAGCATTGCACCCTGAACCAACCCCTCCCTATCCAATTCTTGTTCATATCCCAATATATGTTTATTGTAGATTATGTGCGAAAACTGTTCTGAATATTAAATGGCAGCAGTTGGAAGATGAAGAACTGAAGAGTAAACAAAATCTAAGAGCAACGGTTGAAGCTACACATTCTCAGCTACAATTAGCAGGATTTGATAGATTTGGGCTCTTACTGCCTTTGATGGATGATCCATGGACTGACCCTGTACTAAGTCAAATTATGGCAGGAGAAGACACTGAAAGTGATGAAGGTTTGTAGTTTTCTACAACTGGTGATTGTGATGAAGGTTTGTAGTTTTCTAAGGCTGGTGATTGTGATGAAGGTTTGTAGTTTTCTAAGACTGGTGATTGTGATGAAAGTTTGTAGTTTTCTACGGCTGATGATTGTGATGAAGGTTTGTAGTTTTCTAAGACTGGTGATTGTGATGAAGGTTTGTAGTTTTCTAAGACTGGTGATTGTGATGAAGGTTTGTAGTTTTCTAAGACTGGTGATTGTGATGAAGGTTTGTAGTTTTCTAAGACTGGTGATTGTGATGAAAGTTTGTAGTTTTCTACAACTGGTGATTGTAATGAAGGTTTGTAGTTTTCTAAGGCTGGTGATTGTGATGAAGGTTTGTAGTTTTCTAAGACTGGTGATTGTGATGAAGGTTTGTAGTTTTCTACGGCTGATGATTATGATGAAGGTTTGTAGTTTTCTAAGGCTGGTGATTGTGATGAAGGTTTGTAGTTTTCTAAGGCTGGTGATTGTGATGAAGGTTTGTAGTTTTCTAAGACTGGTGATTGTGATGAAGTTTTGTAGTTTTCTACGGCTGGTGATTGTGATGAAGGTTTGTAGTTTTCTACAACTGGTGATGAAGGTTTGTAGTTTTCTAAGGCTGGTGATTGTGATGAAGGTTTGTAGTTTTCTAAGGCTGGTGATTGTGATGAAGATTTGTAGTTTTCTAAGGCTGGTGATTGTGATGAAGGTTTGTAGTTTTCTAAGGCTGGTGATTGTGATGAAGGTTTGCTGTTTTCTAAGGCTGGTGATTGTGATGAAGGTTTGTAGTTTTCTACGGCTGGTGATTGTGATGAAGGTTTGAGTTTTCTACAACTGGTGATGAAGGTTTGTAGTTTTCTAAGGCTGGTGATTGTGATGAAGGTTTGTAGTTTTCTAAGGCTGGTGATTGTGATGAAGGTTTGTAGTTTTCTAAGGCCAGTGATTGTGATGAAGGTTTGTAGTTTTCTACGGCTGATGATTGTGATGAAGCTTTGTAGTTTTCTACGGCTGGCGATTGTGATGAAGGTTTGCAGTTTTCTAAGGCCGGTGATTGCGATGAAGGTTTGTAGTTTTCTATGGCTGGTGATTGTGATGAAGGTTTGTAGTTTTCTAAGGCTGGTGATTGTGATGAAGGTTTGTAGTTTTCTAAGGCTGGTGATTGTGATGAAGGTTTGTAGTTTTCTAAGGCAGGTAATGGCAATGAAGGTTTGTAGATTTCTACTGCTGGTGATCATATGAAGGTTTGTAGTTTTCTACGGCTGGTGATTGCGATGAAGGTTTGTAGTTTTCTAAGGCCGGTGATTGCGATGAAGGTTTGTAGTTTTCTAAGGCAGGTAATGGCAATGAAGGTTTGTAGATTTCTACTGCTGGTGATCATCATGAAGGTTTGTTTTCTAAAGGCCGGTGATCTTAACTTTAGGTTTAAAATAGGACAAAAACATTTTATCCAATTTTTAGCTCACCTGAGCCAAAAGGCTCATCCAAATAATGTTGACTTTTGTCATTAGACCCAAAAGTTTGGTCTCATCCAAATAATATTGACTTTTGTCATTAGACCCAAAAGTTTGGTCTCATCCAAATAATGTTGACTTTTGTCATTAGACCCAAAAGTTTGCTCTCATCCAAATAATGTTGACTTTTGTCATTAGACCCAAAAGTTTGGTCTGGACATATTCTACAGTATATCTTTTGTTTTTTACAAATGACAAGATAATAAAAGTGTTGTGTCAGAACTTTATTTAAATATATATTTGTTATTTTAAGGAAGTTATTGCAAAAATTCATACTTTCATACCTCTTGACAATGCTTAATTTCAAAATTCTATTTTTTTCAGCAAAAGAATACATAACTAAGGAGGATTCACTGATATTGAAGTTACGTGTTGAAATGTTGATACAGGAAAGTTGTGAAGAGTTTGCATTAAATCTATGTGAATGTTGTCTGGAACATGACAAGTTTAAAGATGATCTGGAACTTACACAGAAACAATTATTTTTATTGTTCAAACTTAACAATACAGACAGATTACAGGAAGTGGTGAGTTATTCAGTTTTAGATAAAATAAGTGAACAAAAGATTCATGGGTCTCACCAGAAAGATTATAAACTTATTGCTCTGCTAGTCAGGATTATCTCCCTTTGACTATTATTTTGTTTTGCTATTTCTATAACAAGACCCCTTTTAAGTTGATCTAAATGATAAATTCAGTAAATCTTATCATAGTTATCTCCCTTTGACTTAAACATTTTTTTCTGTAAACAGATTTTAGATTCCTCTTAATATTCATTTGACCTAAATAATTGACCTATGGTAAGCTCCAGGCTTCACAAAAGTCAACAATTGTAATTTTGGCAAAAAATTGGCAGCTGGTGATAATTTTGGCAATGGGATTTTGTGTGAATCAATATGTAAAATATAATTGGAAGGATTTGGTCATCCGAGTTAATAAACTGGCTTCTTACAATATTGCTGGTGTTCAAATATTTGGAGTCATAGTTAACCCTACCTCCAATATTGCTGTGAGATTTCTATTGAATTATAAATGATACACTAGAAAAACATGCATTAGCTGTTTTGTAGAAGACATTTTGAGTTTAAAATTTTAGTTACTAAATCTTATTCTCAACAATATATACATATTATATACAAAGTGTGTATGTACAACCCTCCGTATCAGTACGAGTCCTTTTTTCGTAGTCGTATCACTACCAAACAAGCGCGACGAGTAGTGATACAGCTACGAAAAAGGACGAGACCTGATACGAAGGGTTGTACATACACATTGTGTATATGATATTTTTATCTAACATTTCCGTTTAGGTTATTTAAAATAATAAAGAAACAATATTTTATGTGAAAAAATACATTTTACCAAAAAAAACCACTGAACTATGTTATGACATGTTCTGTAGTAATGATTTCCCAATGACGTCACAATGAGAAGTGCATGTGTTCTTAACCGCCAATGTTGTATCACCACAGTATGGTGATACAAGATCCTGTATCATATGTGTTCGATAAAACTTGTATTTCATCAAATCAGATAGAAAAGCTAGTCTAATGTTAGATAAATATATACATATTAGCTTTCAGTGAATTGTTAGTGATTGATACTTTTTCTCCCATACTAAGTATGAAAATTCCATCAATTGATTGTTTTATCAATATTTACAATATGACTGTATCTCTCTTCAATGAAACATACAGAAGCAATTGTATTTCAATTCCCGTTGAAAGACAATAGGGGTCATGACCCTTGATGTGTATCAATTTTCCGGCAATATTACGTCATGTCCCGCACAGGGGGTCACAGGATCATGTGAGATACGTCAATTTTGCATGTCTAAAAACCTTATATCACGCAAGCAGATTTGGAAAAATTAGCGCCAAGGTACAAAATATTTATTAAAAGAAAGAATTGTAAATATAAGAAATGACATTTCTGCTCATGGTATTTCGAGGGGTAATGAAAGATAGTGTGGTGCATGCCAAATTCAAAATGAAGGGAAATCTTAATTGAAACATTTTTAACTGTGCAAAGTAAGATCAAGTTTTGTATTTCAACTATTTGTATAAAATAATGTCAAAATGCTATGTATATGATGTTACTGCACATGTACAAATCCTCCGTCTTATATTGAATCTGGTATTCAGTAGATAAAGTGTTTGGAAAAATATCTTGTACATGGCAACCTAAAGAAAAACTCCAGTAACATAATTCTCAATCTTAAAACTTGTTTTCACATGTTATGAAAAATGTTTAAAAAAAAATCAATGAAAGAGAACCCTCATAGAATTTTTAAGCTTCTTTACCATGGTGTATAGTTAAAGACAATATTCCTTTTGCACATTTTATGTGTTATAACAATGAGTTTGTTTATCTCAAATTACTACCCAATAAAGGCAGTATCCCTTTGAAAAAATACTACAATTTTCTAATTTGGCCACTGAAATTCCCCAAAACAACCATAATATACTAGCAAAGTTAAAGAGTACCTGTAACGACTAGACTTTAGATATGTTATATGTAATATCTTAGGAGAAGTTATAATTAATTTGCAAAAATCCTTGCATATAAATGGACATTTTCTTTAATTAATGCAATTGGCCATTGAACCTCTGTATGAAATATGTACTCAGCCTCAGATGAGCATTAAGGCTCATGGGCCTCTTGTTAGTTTAGGGCCTTTTCCCTGATAAATCATTGTGTGACAGAAAAAACTCTAGTCATAAAGTATTTTACTTGTATAGACCAGTGAAACATCTAAGCCTGAATGAGCATGTTGTAACTACATGTACATAGGCATATATTTCTGTAAGTTAAGCCATTATGAATGTCTAAAGGAGTATCTTCCTTAATTTAATTCATGTTTCATGAATCCATCAATTTAATATTAAGTTGCATGTTATAACGTTTTGAAATACTTTTGTCATGTCAGTTGTATGCTAGTAAGTATATCCTCAGCTTATTTGTTGTTGTCTACATTTCAGTGTGAAAAGATACCTTGTCACACAGGCATAAAGATTATACTAAAGATGGAACAAAAGGAGAGTAACCAGGCAATATGTGTTAGATTGATCCAGACATTTTTAGTACAAGACTGGGTCAATCCTGATAGAAATTGTTGTACAAATGTGAGTTTAATCTTTGTATACTGTATACGTAGAAATATTCGCTGTGTATTAATGTTCGCGATTTTCGCGGTTGCTGCTCAACCGCGAAAATAAATCTATCGTGAAATTTAATACCGTTTTTGGGTAATGCAAATCCCAACTTCCGGCACATGAACCTGACCACTGACAACTGATGGTAATTTAACAAGTACAAATCGATCATTGGTTTAAAATACAACATAATCTGTGATATATATGTGAATCTAATATATAATTCGTAAAATAAATTGTGTTAAAAGTGCAGACATTTGAAAACATGCAGACATCAATTAAAATAAAACAAAAAACTTACAGTTCTCCCGGTTTAAAAGGTATTAACCCGAATCGGAATTCAGAGTTACTCCCCCTGTCTAATAATCCATTGAACACGGTTAAAACTATACTACGCATAAAAACAAAGTCATAAAATGTTAAAAACACTCAATCTAAAAATTCCAAGATTGCACCTCACAAAAAGTCTAACGAGCAGAATTTACGGCTGTTGCAACAGTTGCTGTCTCAAAACTCTCAGTAATGAGCTGTGTTCTACATCGTAGTTCGTCAAATACAGTGTGTAACCAGCCAGCATGAATGGGCTTAATTGACGATGTTTTTAAGTCAATAGATTTAATAATTTCCTCAAGAACCAATCCCTTTCTTAAGCCATCGACAACTTTTTTTGCATACCAACTCTGAAATTTTGATATTAAATTGTCTTTGAAGACTTTATTTATTTCTTGGTCCATAGGTTGCAACTTATCTGTGCAGTTTGCCTGAACAAAAATACACAATATTCCCGATTTTTTCAATTTTTCAATAACCGCCTCCAATCTTTGGGCCTTAAAAACATCAAAAATGGCAAGTGCCTTGTGTTTTAAGGGCAAATTTAGCTCATCTCGGGTAGTTGTGACATAAGGAATGACGATTTCATCGATATACCTACAAAATACAGATATCGAAGATACCTCTATTAACATGCTATTTATTAATTAAAGCCATTCATAATATTACTCAGTGAAAATTAAAGCCATTCATAATATTACTCAGTGAAAATATACCGTTATTCTATACACGTAATAACAACAAAGTATTGAAGCTCAGTAATAACTGTGATTTATAACATGGATCGGTATGTTCAATGTTTGACTAATAGTATAGTACACAGAGTTTTGAATTTTTATTAAATATTAAATTCAAAAGTTGTCGTGTGCTAATTTCAATTTCTTATTTCATAAAAATTAAACATTTTACTATTTTACTATTATAAACGATTATTAATGATATCAGAAGTTTATTAAGTGATTTATTGAACTTCTGATGGTATATATATATATTTTTACCTTAGTTGTGTGTCTGTGTTGGACCAGTGGTTAGGTGAATGGTACACACCCCAGTCACTAGGAAATTTGTATTTAGGATGACAGAGCTCTGTTTTGCCTTCATAAAGAAGTTGAGGGGGCAGTAAAATTCCAGATAATGAAGCTGCTAACACTGCAGTGATCTGTCTTTTGTCATCCAGACCCTTTATTGACACTTGTTTTACACCAGTCGCATCCATGGTCCATTCACCAGTAGGAACCATATTGATCCCCGTTTCATCCCAATTAATAATCAAGTCATCGGGATTTTAAATTTCGGAACAACATCTTTAATTCTGTCATGAAATTCTGCTTTTTTAACATCAAAATCATTAGGGACGGTTTTGACAGATTTAGTGCCTTTACGTTTTGTAAATCCGATTCGTCTCATGAATGATTGGCCCCAGGTTCGATTAATGTTCAGATGTCCCCCAAATTCACTAAGTAATGATTTGTCTTTAAATGTAATGACACCTTTGGCTACACCAAGAATGATGGCAGTATTAACGATTCCCCCAGCTTGCCGCAATTTTTTCACATAATCTATTATTTCCGCATCATAGTTTCCAAGAAGTAACGGGCAACCACTATCTTTTTTAGGCAGACTGCTAATTTCTGCCTGCAATTTTTTACTTTTTTCTCTTAAGTATGATTTCCTAATAGATCGCACAGTACTTTCATTAACATTTTTCTCAAGAGAAGAACTGAATTTCCGTGCTGTTTTAGCAACTCCATTCTCTATTGAACTTTTTAGCTCACCTGAGCCAAAGGCTCAGATGAGCTATTGCAATCTATCACCGTCCGTCGTCTGTCGTCCGTCGTCCGTCGTGTGTAAACTTTACATTTTAATCTTCTCCTCCAAAACTACTGGGCCATATTTGATGAAACTTACTGATTATCAGCCTTTCAAAATTGTGTTCGGGGTTTGGCCACGCCCAACAAGATGGCCACTGTTACTAAAAATAGCAAAAAGACAAAAAAATCTTCTTCTCTGAAACCAAAAGGTGCAGGCAAATTTTGATTGGATATTTGGATTCAGCATACCTGGGAACATTAAAATTGTGTTTTTCATGAAAATTAGACGAAAAATGGGTTACGCGTTTTTTGCGTAAAATTACGTAATTTTTAAAATGAGACATTTATTGTTATAACTTCATAACGGCTGAAGATAATTGTATGGAGTTTTCACTGTTGATCTTGTCTTGCAATTTTCTTCCAATTGATGTCAAGGTTGAAGGTCAAGGTCATGTCCCAGTTTTTGACCTTTGATAAAAAATGCTATTTTTTGTACAGCGTGAACAAAGTGAACGCGTACATTGGTATCGCTTTCTTCCAAGATATCGAGCTTCTTTGCTATGAAATTATAAGATATGAGTACACCTGGAAATAGTGCGCCTGGTAAATGAGCGTGAAAGAAGTATATCTGTTTTATCGTAAGATATGTATTTTGAGACGGGTAATGCATTTGGTTACATATGCACATTTGGAATAAATTTTCGGAATACATTTCAGAATCTAGTAACATATTGCGACGGGATGCATCTAATAATTTCTGCAATTTGGCGAACTGATCTCATGTTTACAATAAAAAGTAGTTCGAGAAGTTTGCGTCCTACGATGTAAAATCATAACTTTTTATGAAATGAACAGCAACGGCAGGTTGTTTAATTAATTCTTCGTGAAATCTACGGAAATTAAAATTTATTTTGAAGGTTATGATAACGTATTTTGATGTTGAGGCAATTGTGTCATATTTTAAAATGTTTATCGATTAGATTTTACTTTCGTGAAAGGGAGATAATTCGTACAGTGTTGTATGCAAATTTTAAATACAGTCGTTTTACCAGTTCCGAACAGGGTTTCATATAAGCGCTGCTGCAGACGTCATCCACAAGCCGAGGAAATAAAATTTATGTGGTGTAATAATACAAATGTTTACCGATTCCAAAATATCGACACCTGTCCTCAAAAACACGTGGTAGTATGTATTTTCTTGAAAAAAGCATTTCCGTGATCACGATTTGTTTACATCGTTAAACTAGGTCACCAACAATCTGTCGTACATTTAGGAAGCGGTTGAAGAAACAGCAAATTGAGAAAGTTATTTTGCGATTCCTTTAATTGAACGGGATTGAAATTTAAGATTATTCGGTAGTAAAAATTCGGAACTGGTAAAACAACTAAATGATCCAGTTATGCATACAACCGCTAGAATGTACCCCCTCATAGCGACGGTAGGATCTGCAAAACTCTACTTTCTCTCTATCCGAAATGACAAAACGATCGGGTACAACTTTTTTAAATTTTAATTACCGATTGTCTTTTTCATATATTTATGAAATTAATTTTTTCTACCATTTAATTCAGCAATACATGGTTTGGTACATAAAAATTTGTTTCTTTTTCCAAAAAAAAAAACAATCCGTCGGACTATATGCATAGATCGACGACACCCCCCCCCCCCCCCCCCCCGAATTTTCGGTTATATTCTGTCTTGCCACAACACAATTTTCCCAACTACGCTGTACAATTGTACAACATTTCTCGTGAAAATGCCGTAGGATTTTCAGTTATTTGTAGGTATTAACATGACGATCATTTTGATACATAGATCAGGGTCATGGGTTCAAAGGTCAAGGTCACAGATGTCCAAGAATACCAAGATAGTTAATTATCTCAAAAACTATAAACTTTTTGTATAGGCATGTATATTGCAATATTGTAGGTATTGGCCTAACGATAATTTTGATATATAGATAAAGGTCATAGGTTCAAAGGTCAAGGTCATAGACACGAACGAATACTTAAATGGTTAATTATCTCAAAAACTATAAACTTTTTGTATAGGCATGTATATTAGAATATTGTAGGTATTGGACTAACGATCATTTTGATATATGAATGAAGGTCATAGGTTCAAAGGTCAAGGTCATAGCTGCGAACGAATATTTAAATGGTTAATTATCTCAAAAACTATAAACTTTTTGTATAGGCATGTATATTAAAATATTGTAGGCATTTGCACAACAATCATTTTGATATATGAATGAAGTTCATAGGTTCAAAGGTCAAGGTCATAGATGCAAACTAATACTTAAATGGTTAATTATCTCAAAAACTATAAACTTTTTGTATAGGCATGTATATTAGAATATTGTAGGTATTGGCCTAATGATCATTTTGATATATGAATGAAGGTCATAGGTTCAATGGTCAAGGTCATAGAATTGAACGAATACTTAAATGGTTAATTATCTCAAAAACTATAAACTTTTGTATATGCATGTATATTGGAATATTGTAGGTATTGGCCTAACGATCATTTTGATATATGAATGAAGGTCATAGGTTCAAAGGTCAAGGTCATAGCTGCGAACGAATATTTAAATGGTTAATTATCTAAAAAATTATAAACTTTTTGTATAGGCATGTATATTAGAATATTGTAGGCATTTGCACAACAATCATTTTGATATATGAATGAAGTTCATAGGTTCAAAGGTCAAGGTCATAGATGCAAACTAATACTTAAATGGTTAATTATCTCAAAAACTATAAACTTTTTGTATAGGCATGTATATTAGAATATTGTAGGTATTGGCCTAATGATCATTTTGATATATGAATGAAGGTCATAGGTTCAAAGGTCAAGGTCATAGATGCAAATGAATACTTAAAATGTTAATTATCTCAAAAACTATAAACTTTTTGTATAGGCATGTATATTAGAATATTGTAGGCATTTGCACAACAATCATTTTGATATATGAATGAAGTTCATAGGTTCAAAGGTCAAGGTCATAGATGCAAACTAATACTTAAA
This sequence comes from Anadara kagoshimensis, assembly GCA_021292105.1. Taxonomy (NCBI): domain Eukaryota; kingdom Metazoa; phylum Mollusca; class Bivalvia; order Arcoida; family Arcidae; genus Anadara; species Anadara kagoshimensis. Next base: position 66,884,710 of record CM037862.1, on the reverse strand, counting down.
TGGTTAATTATCTCAGAAACTATAAACTTTTTGTATAGGCATGTATATTAGAATATTGTAGGCATTTGCACAACAATCATTTTGATATATGAATGAAGGTCTTAGGTTCAAAGGTCAAGGTCATAGCTGCGAACGAATATTTAAATGGTTAATTATCTAAAAAATTATAAACTTTTTGTATAGGCATGTATATTAGAATATTGTAGGCATTTGCACAACAATCATTTTGATATATGAATGAAGTTCATAGGTTCAAAGGTCAAGGTCATAGATGCAAACTAATACTTAAATGGTTAATTATCTCAAAAACTATAAACTTTTTGTATAGGCATGTATATTAGAATATTGTAGGTATTGGCCTAATGATCATTTTGATATATGAATGAAGGTCATAGGTTCAAAGGTCAAGGTCATAGATGCAAATGAATACTTAAAATGTTAATTATCTCAAAAACTTTAAACTTTTTGTATAGGCATGTATATTGGAATATTGTAGGTATTGGCCTAACGATCATTTTGATATATGAATGAAGGTCATAGGTTCAAAGGTCAAGGTCATAGCTGCGAACGAATATTTAAATGGTTAATTATCTCAAAAACTATAAACTTTTTGTATAGGCATGTATATTAGAATATTGTAGGCATTTGCACAACAATCATTTTGATATATGAATGAAGTTCATAGGTTCAAAGGTCAAGGTCATAGATGCAAACTAATACTTAAATGGTTAATTATCTCAGAAACTATAAACTTTTTGTATAGGCATGTATATTAGAATGTTGTAGGTATTGGCCTATCGATCATTTTGATATATGAACGAAGGTCATAGGTTCAAAGGTCAAGGTCATAGATGCAAATGAATACTTAAAATGTTAATTATCTCAAAAACTATAAACTCTTTGTATAGGCATGTATATTGGAATAAGGTATGTATTGACCTAACGATCATTTTGATATATGAATGAAGGTCATAGGTTCAAAGGTCAAGGTTATAGATGCAAATGAATACTTAAATGGTTAATTATCTCAAAAACTATAAACTTTTTGTATAGGCATGTATATTGGAATAAGGTACGTATTGGCGTAATGATCATTTTGATATATGAATGAAGGTCATAGGTTCAAAGGTCAAGGTCATAGATGCAAACGAATACTTAAATGGTTAATTATCTCAAAAACTATAAACTCTTTGTATAGGCATGTATATTGGAATATTGTAGGTATTGGCCTAATGCACATTTTAATATACAGATGTTTTAGCTGTTTATAATAATATATTGTAGCTAGACTTTAAATATGTTATATATAGCATACTTATATAATAATTATTATAATTAATTTGCAAAAATACTTGCATATTATTGGCCCTTACTGCTGAAAATTTTGATATTCTCTTTTATTAATGTCATTGACCATTGAACCTCTGCATAAGATATGTACTCTTCTTCAGGTGAGCGTTAAGGCCCATGGGCCTCTTGTTGCAATAGCTGCTCTAAGTTCTGGGGAATACACATTATAATCACCCCTTTTCCGTTTTTTAGAACTAGAACTAGGACTGCTAGTATTTTCCGATAGTTGGTTGTTAATAAATGATACCATTTGTTGCTTCTCCGGAGTATTTTCTTTTGATGGATCCGGGAGATTTGGCTTTTTTACGGGAACCAATATTTATACATCTTGCTAATATTGGTGCCAACTTACAACTGAACAAATGAATGTAGGTGCACAACAAATAACAAACGCTTGAATGACTTCAAATATTTAATATAAAAACCGTTCACATGAAAACTACTCACCAATGGCCGTAGTATTGCCATATAACACAAGTAGATAATGTACGCGAGTTACCTCCCTTAAATCAATGACGCTTATATAATTGAGTTACCTCCCTTACATCATTGACACGACCGCGAAAGTTTATACCAGTGAAAGTGCTCTAGATACCAAAACCGCGAAAGTTTATACCAGCGAATATTTCTACGTATACAGTATATCTATATTTATCAGCTCCTAACAACAAACTCTTAACATCGCTAAGCACAAGGCATGTTGGCTCCACTTTCTATTGGTGATTTTTATAAAGATCAATTTGCTGGCCATTTATCATTAGTACAAGATACTAACCAACTACATGCACTTTGTTATAAGGATGTTCATTACCTAGGTAAAACTTTACCAATACCTGTTACGGGTTACCTATTCTCCTCTTGATGACCAGCAAACAGACAAACCATCGTACAGGATACTAACCAACTACATGCACTTTGTTATAAGGATGTTCATTACCTAGGTAAAACTTTACCAATACCTGTTACGGGTTACCTATTCTCCTCTTAATGACCAGCAAACAGACAAACCATCTCCTTATGATTCTATACATGGTAACATCAATGCTAAAATTAATACATGTAGTCAAGAGATTTTAATCTGAAACCCTACTGAATCAATCATAAATAGTATTTACCAATTTTAAGTTTTGTAATAGAAGGTCCAGGCAGGGCCCCACAAATCGCCGAAATCTGCTAAAAATCACCAAATTGGCAAATAAAACGCCAAATTGAAATTCGGTCATTCGTTTTTTTTCCCCGATAAACCTACTAAATTTTGTCTTGTCAATTAAGATAAGTGAACGGTCAGGTAATCACACAAGACTTTAAGATGAAGCCACATGTCTTAATATATTGTTCCACAGGTGTACAATCGGTGTGATAATTAAGTAATTAGTGACTGTGTATAATCAACACCAGAGTTAATCCTCTAATCACTTAATTACCGAGACCACATGTGTTCAACAAACCATGTAAACAAAATACTGTATGAGCAAATGAGGCCTCAGTTTTATTTATGCCTTGTTTCATGTTTTATGGAGATGATTCAAACAGCGAGGTGAAACGAGAACTGAAAATAATACCAAATTAAGCATTTAAATATTAGTTGGCTGTTATTCGAATCCTATTTGAATATTCGGCACCAGAAAGAAAATCTCCATCTGTTCTGGGACAGAGCTACTATAGGCAAACGAAGTGGATTGCACAAGGCAGATGAACAAAATTACCTTATTATATATTCCTTATTCATAGGAATGCTGTATGACGATAATAAAATCATGATCTCTTTAATATTCTTCTAAATAAACCCAGATTTTAATGATTAAGACCATGCATGTGACAGCCATATTTTTTTTTTACTTTAACCCGACAAATAGTCGTTACCCACTCTGCTTTGAATAACATGTATTAAAGGGACATAAACATGATAGTGACAGAAGGTAAACAAAGCACATGACTGTAGTCTTTCCCGACTTTGTGGTGACTGTTTGGATGAATAAAGTTTTTCATAAATAAAATGAAGAAAGAAAGGAGCATCTGAAAGAAGTAGATTTTGCTGTGTAACATTCCAGACAAAATGTAAGCTCCACCAAAAAGCTCTATAAACCAATGAAGAATGGGGGGGGGGGGGTTATGAATGAGGTGTATTTTTGTTTTTGTACAGCATTTCACGATGGTGAACGCGTACTTTGCTATCGCTTTCTTCCAAGATATCGAGCTTCTTTGCTATGAAATTATAAGATATGAGTACACCTGGAAGTAGTGCGCCTGGTAAATGAGCGTGAAAGAAGTATATCTGTTTTATCGTGAGATATGTATTCTGAGACAGGTAATGCATTTGGTTACATATGCACATTTGGAATAAATTTTCGGAATACATTTCGGAATCTAGTAAAATATTGCGACGGGATGCATCCAATAATGTCTGCAATTTGGCGAACTGATCTCATATTTACAATAAAAAGTAGTCCGAGAAGTTTGCGTCCTACGATGTAAAATCATAACTTTTTATGAAATGAACAGCAACGGCAGGTTGATTTAATTAATTCTTCGTGAAATCTACGGAAATTTAAATTTATTTTGAAGGTTATGATAACGTATTTTGATGTTGAGGCAATTGTGTCATATTTTAAAATGTTTATCGATTAGATTTTACTTTCGTGAAAGGGAGATAATTCGTACAGTGTTGTGTTCAAATGACCACATGTGAATTTTAAATACTTCACCATTAACATGAAACGGGAATATTGTGAGTGATAATCAGCAGTTTATTAAAACCCAGATTAACAGCAAATGATCCAGTTACATACAACCGCTAGAATGTACCCCCTCATAGCAACGGTAGGATCTGCAAAACTCTACCCTCTCTCTATCCGAAATGACAAAACGATCGGGTACAACTTTTTAAATTTTAATTACCGATTGTCTTTTTCATATATTTATGAAATTATTATTTTCTACCATTTAATTCAGCAATACATGGTTTGGTACATTGTTTCTTTTTCAAAAAAAAAAAAAAAAAAAAAAAAAAAAAAAAAAAAAAAACATCCGTCGGACTATGCATAGATCGACCCCCCCCCCCCCCCCCAATTTTCTGTTATATTCTGTCTTGCCACAACACAATTTTCCCAACTACGCTGTACAACAGCACAACAGTGCTATGTTTTTTTTACCGCCGAATGACCTTATAGGTGTTTGTGGGGCCCTGGGTTCAGGGCTTTTAACTTTGACAGGTCCCGCATAAGTTTTGTAATAGAAGGTCCAGGGTTTTTAACTTTGACAGGTCCCACATAAGTTTTGTTATGGAAGGTTCAGGGCTTTTATTTTGACAGGTCCCGCATAAGTTTTGTAATAGAAGGTCCAGGGTTTTTAACTTTGACAGGTCCCACATTAGTTTTGTTATGGAAGGTTCAGGGCTTTTATTTTGACAGGTCCCACATTAAGTTTTGTAATGGAAGGTCTAGGGCCTTTAATTTTAACAGCTCCCACATTAAGTTTTGTAATGGAAGGTTCAGGGCTTTTAACTTTGACAGGTCCAACATTAAGTTTTGTAATGGAAAGTCCAAGGCTTTTAATTTTGACAGGTCCCACATTAAGTTTTGTAATGGAAGGTCAAGGGCATTTAATTTTAACAGGTCCCACATTAAGTTTTGTAATGGGATGTCCAGGGCCTTTAATTTTGACAGGACCCACATTAAGTTTTGTAATGGGATGTCCAGGGCCTTTAATTTAGACAGGTCCCACATTAAGTTTTGTAATGGAAGATCTAGGGCGTTTAATTTTGACAGGTCCCACATTAAGTTTTGTAATGGAAAATCTAGGGTGTTTAATTTTGACAGGTCCCACATTAAGATTTGTAATGGGATGTCCAGGGCCTTTAATTTTGACAGGTCCCACATTAAGTTTTGTAATGGGATGTCCAGGGCCTTTAACTTTGACAGGTCCCACATTAAGTTTTGTAATGGGATGTCCAAGGACTTTAATTTTGACAGGTCCCACATTAAGTTTTGTAATGGGATGTCCAGGGCCTTTAATTTTGACAGGTCCCACAGTAAGTTTTGTAATGGGATGTCCAGGGCCTTTAATTTTGACAGGTCCTACATTAGTTTTGTAACGGGATGTCCAGGGCCTTTAATTTTAACAGGTCCCACATTAAGTTTTGTAATGGAAGGTTCAGGGCTTTTAACTTGACAGGTCCCACATTAAGTTTGTAATGGAAGGTCCAAGGCCTTTAATTTTGACAGGTCCCACGTTAAGTTTTGTAATGGAAGGTCTAGAGCGTTAATTTTTGACAGGTCCCACATTAAGTTTTTTAATGGGATGTCCAAGGCCTTTAATTTTGACAGGTCCCACGTTAAATTTTGTAATGGAAGGTCTAGGGCGTTTAATTTTGACAGGTCCCACATTAAGTTTTGTAATGGGATGTCCAGGGCCTTTAATTTTGACAGGTCCCACATTAAGTTTTGTAATGGGATTTCCAGGACCTTTAATTTTGACAGGTCCCACATTAAGTTTTGTAATGGAAGGTCCAGGAGGGCCTTTAATTTTGACAGGTCCCACATTAAGTTTTGTAATAGAAGGTCCAGGGCCTTTAATTTTGACAGGTCCCACATTAAGTTTTGTAATGGGATGTCCAGGGCCTTTATTTTGACAGGTCCCACATTAAGTTTTGTAAAGGAAGGTCCAAGGCCTTTAATTTTGACAGGTCCCATATTAAGTTTTGTAATGGATGGTCCAGGGCTTTTAATTTTGACAGGTCCCACATTAAGTTTTGTAATGGGATGTCCAGGGCCTTTAATTTTGACAGGTCCCACATTAAGTTTTGAAATGGGATGTCCAGGGCCTTTAATTTTAACAGTTCCCACATTAAGTATTGTAATGGGATGTCCAGGGCTTTTAATTTTGACAGGTCCAACATTAAGTTTTGTAATGGAAGGTCCAGGGCCTTTAATTTTGACAGGTCCCGATTAAGTTTTGTAATGGAAGGTCTAGGGCATTTAATTTTAACAGGTCCCACATTAAGTTTTGTAATGGAAGGTTCAGGGCTTTTAACTTTGACAGGTCCCACATTAAGTTTTGTAATGGAAAGTCTAGGGCATTTAATTTTAACAGGTCCAACAATGAGTTTTGTAATGGAAGGTCCAGGGCTTTTAATTTTGACAGGTCCCACATTAAGTTTTGTAATGGAAGGTCTAGGGCGTTTAATTTTAACAGGTCCAACATTAAGTTTTGTAATGGAAAGTCTAGGGCATTTAATTTTAACAGGTCCAACAATGAGTTTTGTAATGGAAGGTCCAGGGCTTTTAATTTTGACAGGTCCCACATTAAGTTTTGTAATGGAAAGTCTAGGGCATTTAATTTTAACAGGTCCAACAATGAGTTTTGTAATGGAAGGTCCAGGGCTTTTAATTTTGACAGGTCCCACATTAAGTTTTGTAATGGAAGGTCTAGGGCGTTTAATTTTAACAGGTCCAACATTAAGTTTTGTAATGGGATTTCCAGGGCCTTTAATTTTGACAGGTCCCACATTAAGTTTTGTAATGGAAGGTCTAGGGCCTTTAATTTTGACAGGTCCCACATTAAGATTTGTAATGGAAAATCTAGGGTGTTTAATTTTGACAGGTCCCACATTAAGTTTTGTAATGGGATGTCCAGGGCCTTTAATTTTGACAGGTCCCACATTAAGTTTTGTAATGGGATGTCCAGGACCTTTAATTTTGACAGGTCCCACATTAAGTTTTGTAATGGAAGGTCCAGGAGGGCCTTTAATTTTGACAGGTCCCACATTAAGTTTTGTAATGGGATGTCCAGGGCCTTTTATTTTGACAGGTCCCACATTAAGTTTTGTAATGGAAGGTCCAGGGCTTTTAATTTTGACAGGTCCCATATTAAGTTTTGTAATGGATGGTCCAGGGCTTTTAATTTTGACAGGTCCCACATTAAGTTTTGTAATGGGATGTCCAGGGCCTTTAATTTTGACAGGTCCCACATTAAGTTTTGTAAAAGGATGTCCAGGGCCTTTAATTTTAACAGGTCCCACATTAAGTTTTGTAATGGGATGTCCAGGGCTTTTAATTTTAACAGGTCCAACATTAAGTTTTGTAATGGAAGGTCCAGGGCCTTTAATTTTGACAGGTCCCACATTACGTTTTGTAATGGAAGGTCTAGGGCATTTAATTTTAACAGGTCCCACATTAAGTTTTGTAATGGAAGGTTCAGGGCTTTTAACTTTGACAGGTCCCACATTAAGTTTTGTAATGGAAAGTCCAGGGCTTTTAATTTTGACAGGTCCCACATTAAGTTTTGTAATGGAAGGTCCAGGGCTTTTAATTTTGACAGGTCCCACATTAAGTTTTGTAATGGAAGGTCTAGGGCGTTTAATTTTAACGGGTCCAACATTAAGTTTTGTAATGGGATGTCCAGGGCCTTTAATTTTGACAGGTCCCACATTAAGTTTTGTAATGGGATGTCCAGGACCTTTAATTTTGACAGGTCCCACATTAAGTTTTGTAATGGAAGGTCCAGGAGGGCCTTTAATTTTGACAGGTCCCACATTAAGTTTTGTAATGGGATGTCCAGGGCCTTTAATTTTGACAGGTCCCACAGTAAGTTTTGTAATGGGATGTCCAGGGCCTTTATTTTGACAGGTCCCACATTAAGTTTTGTAATGGAAGGTCCAGGGCCTTTAATTTTGACAGGTCCCACATTAAGTTTTGTAATGGAAGGTCTAGGGCATTTAATTTTAACAGGTCCCACATTAAGTTTTGTAATGGAAGGTTCAGGGCTTTTAACTTTGACAGGTCCCACATTAAGTTTTGTAATGGAAAGTCCAGGGCTTTTAATTTTGACAGGTCCCACATTAAGTTTTGTAATGGAAAGTCTAGGGCATTTAATTTTAACAGGTCCCACAATGAGTTTTGTAATGGAAGGTCCAGGGCTTTTAATTTTGACAGGTCCCACATTAAGTTTTGTAATGGAAGGTCTAGGGCGTTTAATTTTAACGGGTCCAACATTAAGTTTTGTAATGGGATGTCCAGGGCCTTTAATTTTGACAGGTCCCACATTAAGTTTTGTAATGGGATGTCCAGGACCTTTAATTTTGACAGGTCCCACATTAAGTTTTGTAATGGAAGGTCCAGGAGAGCCTTTAATTTTGACAGGTCCCACATTAAGTTTTGTAATGGGATGTCCAGGGCCTTTAATTTTGACAGGTCCCACAGTAAGTTTTGTAATGGGATGTCCAGGGCCTTTATTTTGACAGGTCCCACATTAAGTTTTGTAATGGAAGGTCCAGGGCCTTTAATTTTGACAGGCCCTATATTAAGTTTTGTAATGGATGGTCCAGGGCTTTTAATTTTGACAGGTTCCACATTAAGTTCTGTAATGGGATGTCCAGGTCCTTTAATTTTGACAGGTCCCACATTAAGTTTTGTAATGGAAGGTCTAGGGCCTTTAATTTTAACAGGTCCCACATTAAGTTTTGTAATGGGATGTCCAGGGCCTTTAATTTTGACAGGTCCCACATTAAGTTTTGTAATGGAAGGTCTAGGGCCTTTAATTTTGACAGGTCCCACATTAAGTTTTGTAATGGAAGGTCCAGGAGGGCCTTTAATTTTAACAGGTCCCACATTAAGTTTTGTAATGGAATGTCCAGGGCCTTTAATTTTGACAGGTCCCACATTAAGTTTTGTAATGGAAGGTCTAGGGCCTTTAATTTTGACAGGTCCCACATTAAGTTTTGTAATGGGATGTCCAGGGCCTTTAATTTTGACAGGTCCCACATTAAGTTTTGTAATGGAAGGTCTAGGGCATTTAATTTTGACAGGTCCCACATTAAGTTTTGTAATGGAAGGTCTAGGACCTTTAATTTTAACAAGTCCCACATTAAGTTTTGTAATGGAAGGTTCAGGGCTTTTAATTTTGACAGGTCCCACATTAAGGTTTGTAATGGAAAGTCTAGGGCATTTAATTTTAACAGGTCCCACATTAAGTTTTGTAATGGAAGGTTCAGGGCTTTTAACTTTGACAGGTCGAGTTTTAAAAAACCTCGTATTTCTTTAACAAACTCTGCCCCCTTTGCACTGCTCTATGGCATCGACTATCATAATATCTTTTCATTTTTTAAAATTAATTGGTTATACAAGGTGTAAGCTTTTTTCCCCAACACATGTATTTTTGCACAATTTTCTTTAAAATATGCAACAAATATTTTATAAACTCTTAAATTATCAATTCCTATTTTATTTTTATTTATAAATCTCCACACTTGTGTAGGTAATTTCATAATTATACCCCTCTTTCACGCTTTTCAACCAAATGGTTTTCACTTGAATTTTCCTACTTAAATGACCCTTAAGTTTTGTAATGGAAGGTCCAGAGCCTTTAATTTTGACAGGCCCCACGTTAAGTTTTGTAATGGAAGGTGTAGGGGGTTTAATTTTAACAGGTCCCACATTAAGTTTTGTAATGGAAGGTCCAGAGCCTTTAATTTTGACAGGCCCCACGTTAAGTTTTGTAATGGAAGGTCTAGGGCATTTAATTTTAACAGGTCCCAAATTAAGTTTTGTAATGGGATTTCCAAGGCCTTTAATTTTGACAGGTCCCACATTAAGTTTTGTAATGGAAGGTCCAGAGCCTTTAATTTTGACAGGCCCCATGTTAAGTTTTGTAATGGAAGGTCCAGAGCCTTTAATTTTGACAGGTCCAACATTAAGTTTTGTAATGGAAGGTCCAGAGCCTTTAATTTTGACAGGCCCCACGTTAAGTTTTGTAATGGAAGGTCCAGAGCCTTTAATTTTGACAGGCCCCACATTAAGTTTTGTAATGGAAGGTCCAGAGCCTTTAATTTTGACAGGCCCCACGTTAAGTTTTGTAATGGAAGGTCCAGAGCCTTTAATTTTGACAGGCCCCACGTTAAGTTTTAAAAAGTCAATATCATCATTGAAAGGTCCATGTTCATTTACGTTATCAAAATACAAAAGTACTGATAGTATTATCCTGGTATAAAATTAAAGCAGTTTGAATATCAGTGGTCCTATTGTAAAATCAATAGGTCCCGGACTTTGGACCAGGGGAATTTTGAACCCCTGCATTTTCAGATATTGAATTGTAATTTGACATGCATCATTAAAATTGATACAGATGTATATTATAATGCAAAATTCTGTTAAAACTTTTACTGAATCCATTACTTGAAATCAAATACAACACAAGATGTTGTCAGATATACAAATAAATATGCAATGTATATGCAAATAAATAAACCTAAAGCTTTAGTATTAAATTACACTTTTAATTTCATTGAAATACAAACTCTGAGGAACTTGTCTACCACATATATGTAGCTAAACAAACCAAAGTTAGCTATGTTTGTCATATGGTTCCATGAAAATCTTGTTTTAAGAAGGTATGGGCAGCAGAAATAAAATACCCCTGCCGTCTGAGCTTTTTCTAATTATTACAATCTCTATCTTTTGTTACAGGAATTATTAAAGTTATGGATAAGGCATCAATATTTGACTGATAAGAATAAAGAGAAATTTTTAGAAAGTGTTTGGGCCATTGCTAAACTGTCAAGTAATACAAGCCAGATATGTGTACTAGTCACAGGATTACAGAAGGAGGTAATTCTCTCTCTCTCTCTCTCTCTCTCTCTCTCTCTCTCTCTTTTCTCTCCCCCTCTCTCTCTCTCTCTCTCTCTCTCTCTCTCTCTCTCTCTCGCATGTAGAGGTTTAAACACAAACAAATACCTATTTACTTTGTAAGCTTTTATAAATCACTAGGCAATGTTTGTCAAAATAGGGGGCAATGGTTATTAGTAATATTACACGAATTCAGTAATCAGAATGATGAAAGTAATGTGCTCAAGGGTCAAGGTTGCAGATGCATAAGAATACTTAAATGGTTAATTATTTAAAAATTTATTATATCTTCACTATATGCCAAAAATTTGTCATTGGTTTTCAAGTGAAGTTGTTTTCTTAATTTACCATTTGAGTGTGTCAAGGTCAAAGGTCAGTTTTGCTAAATTAAATAATAACATTAATGTTATTTGCCCATAAAAGTTTACATTGGGGTGCTCTATTACTTTGAAACATATCCAAAAAACAAGTATCTTCTTGGTTCGTGCTCACTTTATATATAGGCAGAATGGACATATCTTTTGTCCCTCTTAGCAGGGTTGGTGTTTTAAAGCATTACTATGCTGCATGAAGCCAGGGTCAAACAAGCCATTATTTATCGGGAGAGCTTATTGGACCCATTCAGCTTCTATTAATTATACATACACGTACTTAAAAACATACACACATACATCCCAGAATCCATTTCTGCATTATAACTTTTGTATGAAAAGAGGTGTCAAAGTGATATTAACAAGAGAAATACAGTATTAAAACAGGATGCATCTCTCATGAAACTGAGGTCATCAAGGTCAAAGTCACAGGACCATAAAGACTTTGAAAAACACACTTTTTCAGTTTCCACTTTATAACTTTTGTATAAAAAGAGGTATGAAATATTAAATAAGTATAGAAAGAGGATGTTGACCTTAACCAATTGAGGTCATCAAGGTCAATGTTAAGGTAACAAGACCATAAATACTTTGAAAAATTGAGTGGGAGAGTAAACCTCATTTAATCAACCTATCATAAATGAATTTGGGCATATATGTGATATTGAATGGCACTTTACTTTTGTATATTTAACTTTTATTATTTCGTATATTTTCAGTGTGGATTTTCTCTTTTACAACTATATACAGACTTGTTGGTTTTTGCCATCAACTTTGATAAAGGACAGTGTGAACAAGAAATGCTGAAAGGACACATGGATGGAGTGAAAAAACATCAGCTTGCAATTTCAAATACCTGCAAAAAATTAACAGAACTGTATGAAGTTGTCAATCCAAAGATTGCCAAAGTAGGAATATTGACAGCATTTGCTTTAAATGCTACTGGACAAAGCTTGTTAGCTGTTAAAAAAACCTTCTGTGACAATTTAAATGAGGGTCGTAAACATGGTCCTGGGTTGTGTCCTGCTGACTGTATCTCACCAGAGTGTAGACGTAAAAAATTTATGTGTGGGAAAACTGACAGGAAAAGTAAAGAAGAACTGTATAATGAAAGTGTAAATCCTGCTACTCTACACGAGGTGGAGCGACTGTTGAATATGTTGCGACCATATTATCTTAACCCTGAACTCTCCTGGCAAAAATTACAGTCAGTTTGTTACAAGTTCTTAGCTGAGAAAGGTTTACCTGGTCATGATAAACAGAAAGAAACTGTTGTTAAGGAGGACTGTGTAATAACAGGCAATATACAGAAATCTGACAACAGTAAATCCATAAATGCAAAATCTCTTGCTGCAGATCAAACAAAAACTGCAAGTGTCAAATCCAGTGTCATTCAAAGTCCAGAAATGTCACCTTCTATTCTTGGACCAACTGTTCCATCTATTAAAACTTCAACATCAACTTCAAATCCACAAGTTATTAATAGTTATCAGAATATGTTTATGTCAAGTCTATCCACACCAGCAACTTCAAATTTAAATCCATCATTGGTAAACCAAAGACAATCTGCTAGTAGTAGCAAACTTCATCAACAACAAAGAACTGCTAGTCAGCAATCTGTAGCTGAATTACTAGCTCAGACCGCCGTGCCATACTCAACATTAAAAAGCAGCAAATCAACTGTTTCCCCTCTGTCAGCAGACTTAGCTCATTTAGAAAAACAAATTAAAATCTCAACGTTACTTGCTGAATCAGCTGCACAAAAATCCTCAAAGTCTTTGACAAAATCAAACAAGCAATCAGGTCAGGCCTCTGGATCCAAAGTGCTAGTTTCTAAAGTTAATGAAGCAGATAAACAAAAACAACAGCTGAAGACATCCACAACTTCTAGTGTTTTTAATCTCATATCTCTGGAAGATATTAAAAAACAATTGAGGGATGCACAAATAGCTGCCACTAATGCACATAAAATTGTTCAAATTCCAGTTACTATGCAATCTGGATTTATAGTCCAGCAGCCACCTCAAGTTGTAACATATAGACCTCCGAACCCCACTAATGTTAAATCACAGCCAAGGCAGAGAAGACCAAGGATTCTCTCTAACACACCTAGAGTCAGTAATCAACAACAGCTAATGCATACAGATTTAAATTTAATCCAAAAACAAGGAAATGCCATAAACAAAGCAATGCAAGTCAATCAATCAGTTTCAAAAGCCATGCAAATTAGCCAGTCAGCAGCAAAGCTAATGCAAATCAACCAATCAGCTACAACAGTCCAACCAAATCAAAATTTGTTAAACCAATCAGCTGTTCAAACAAGTCAGAATCTGTTGCAGACTGTTACAAATCAACCAATCCAAGCTGGTATAATAAATCAAGGTTTGACCATTCTTCATACAAAACCTTTTGATAATACTGTAGGTGCCAGCTTGTCTAGTATTAAACAGGTGTCACATGGACAGACTATCAACCAATCAAGTCAACTTGTAACAACTGCAAACCAGTCAACACAACCATCCACTACAAATCCAGGCGTAGCATCTACATTTTATATAGGGAACATGTTGCAAACTCCAATACAGATAGCATCTATGCAGAATGTTAGCACTGCCTCAGGAGCTGATGTTTTCAATTTAGTCCCACAGTCTGTAACCATGGAAACCAACAAATTATCTGGATTTAGCAAAGTAGCCACTCAAGTTTTCACACCTTCAGCAACATCATCAGACAAACTGTCTAACATTAAACCTCCTTCTGCAACCATCAGCATGAACAAAAGTACAACAGACTGGTCTAATGTTAAACCTCCGTCTAGTTCCCTTAATGTCACATACAACAGTCAGCTGAAAACCATCAATGTTGCAAGCAGTTTTTCAACTACATCTACAGTTTCTTTTCCTCCTTACCAACGGCAAGCTTCTGTAAATAGCCCAAACATAGCAGGAAACACTGTGTCATCTAGTAGTACAATGATATCAACTAACACATCTACTGTCAAAAAATCAAATGAAGGTTCAGAAACACTTCCATCTGATGTTGTGAATCTTCTGGTTCAGGAAAATCCAAAACCTGACAGTATTTCAAATAAAAATGCTAAGTTACAATTGGCCATGAAAGCAGCAGAGCGACGCCCATCTGCAGATGAATTGAAGAGTATTGTAGACTGGTTACAGACTGGGACTGAAGATGCTGTAAACAAGCCAGTGGTTACCATGGCATCAAATTTGGTAAATAAGGCTATAGTTGGAAAATCTACTATCAAGTCACCTTTTGAAACTGTAAAAACAAAATTAGTATTAACACCTCCGCAAACTACACTGACAATACAGAGTTTGAGTTCATTACAGTTTGTAGACAGAATGGCTACCAGTAAACCAGGTAATACACAACTTACAACTGTCCACTGTAATACACAGGGAGGAAATAAACCACTTATTTTATCTAGCAAATCGCAAAATCAGTTTGCTACAAATTTCCTTGGAACAGTTGTAAATACTGGAAAGCAAAGTACATCTGGTGGACCTCAGGCTAACACAGCAACTGATCAAAATAGCACATCAACAAATGTATCTGTAACTATGACGACAACTAACAACAACACTATCAGTTCATCAAATGTTGGTAGTTCAACCAAAAATGTAGCATCAACTGTATTATTTCCCTTTACTTCCTTGAGCTCTGCTAGTCCTTCAAATATAACAATTTTGGATTCATCGAAGCTAAGGGCAGAAAATATAAAACAGTTATTGTATCTTGGACAAATCAAATCTGGTCCTCTAAATGTTCAACCAACAACAACAGCAGGATCAGCAGAGGGACAAAAACAACAGTGGCCAGAAATTGGTGCTGTAATGTCCAGTGCTAAACAGATTGTCCAAGAACTGTATGCAAGGAAATCTACTACAACTGCCTCACAACCAGAGGCAACTGCTTCAAGCTTGAGTGGCTCAACTACTGTTCAAGGTACATCAACTAATATTCAAGAACCATCTAGAAATATTCAAGGACTTTCAAGCACTATTCAAGAACCATCAAGAACAAGTTCAGCAAGTACAAACTTTGCAGAAAGCTCCAATAGCTTGTTTAACAAAAAACAGGAAGCATCTACATCGTCTGCTGCATCACAGGTAGAATACAAGCAGTTGACATCGGGATTTAATACAGGATTAGTAAGTGAAGGTAAAGGAACTGTTGAAGGGGAACAGAAAAATAACACTGATAATGACAATAGTAGGGAATTATTGACAAAAGTTGTAGAAAATGAATTAAAACAGATTATTGTTCAGGCAGACACATCTGTAGTTAGTGGAACAGCTAAGCAGAAACCTGCAGAACCACAAACAGAAATGTTAGCCGCTGGTTTACGTGTGAATAGGTTAACTACTTCCACAGATTTAGATATTACTGAATCAGAAAATGGTCATAAGGATGATACGAACAAAAACTTGGGGAAGTCAGTCAGTGAGAAAAAATTATTTAATGTTACAAACAATGTCAAATGTTCTGTGGAGATAATAGTTCTGGAGATAAAGTTACTAGTAATGAACTTGTTGTTCTTAGAGAGGAAGTTGTGGAAGAAATCGTTGACATTGAAACAACTATGGGTATTGATATATCCCAAAGAGATTTAATATTGTCTGATAGTGAGGTTCTGTCAAATAATACAGAGAAAAATGCAAAAAGTGAAAATGGTCAGGATTGTCAGGGACAGAGTCTGAGTGATGTAAACAGAAAAGTGGGTGTGTCTGATACAAATTTATCTGAAAAAGCTAAAAATGTGAATATCTTTACAAAAAGCAGTCTTCACAGTGAACACTCAAATCCGCTGGGAAAATCTGAAGACGTTTTATCTGAATGTGACACGTCGTATCTTACAGACACGGACAAAGGAGTTACCGATGATTCTTTACAATGTTTAATTTGTAAAAAGATTTTTGTGTCTGTTGAGACTTTAAAGGATCATGTGAGAGACATATGTAAGCCAACACTGACATCAGAATCTCAGTTTTACTCTTGTATATATTACTGTAGCAACTGCTCGTATCGTTCTGAATCTAAAGCTTATATGGCATTACATATAAAAGATTGTGAAAATACTGTTTATACAGAACATAACCTCAAACTACCAAACATTTATAAACGTTTTTCTTGTCGTATGTGTGGACAGATTTGTCTGAATAAAGACAATGTTCTTGAACATATCTCCAATGACTGTAGACACAGGAAAGTTCAAGGATTGACTACAGTAGATGGCAGTGCTACAACGCTTAAGTTGACTTCAAATGATGAAGATATTGGTTTAGAAACAAAAAATAATGATTCTAAAAGAATTAAAGATTTATCTGAAGCCAAAGATGGAACTCTAGATGATGATTATGATATAAGTGTTGTTGCTGAGGATGATAATGTAACAGTTGATGTTGACGGGGAAACCACTGATGACTTGCAGTCCGATTATGAAGTTGATGAAACTACACCTGAAAACAAAAGGAAAAAATGGTTTTTAAGAAACAGAGAAAGTAGATCTTATGAAGAATTGGATGAAAATATGGCTAAGATTGAGGAAGAACTTTCAAATCAGGGGACGGTGGAAAGTAAACCAGTGAGCAAAAGTGACCTTAAATCTGTAGAAGGGGAGACAACTTTGGTCAAACGAGGTCGAGGTAGACCACGAATTCATCAGAAAAAAGTGCTTATTAAGAAAACCATGAATAAAAATATGCAAGATGGCACTGTTGTAAAACGGAAAAGAGGAAGACCAAGAATATATAAACGTCCAGAAGAAGTTACTACAGAAGATTTAGCTGCAGATGAAGATTCTTTACCCCAGAATGCAATTGATAAAACAAAACCAGAAGATAAGTCGATAATACAAAAACAAAAAAATGTGTTAAAGCGGAAAATTAAAAATGATTTCCCAATCTGTCATGGAAAAAGGATCATCAAAGTTGCTAAACTATTTAGTGATTATGAGTTACCAGACTTTGTCAAAGCACAAGCTGAAAAATGTAATGTGAAAAGACAGTTTCATTCGAGAAATAGAATTTTTACCCATAGACTAAAGAATGTCTTCACAGACAGGGAGAGAAAGAATTTGCGTAATGAGAAATCGCCACACAAGACGAGTATTCGAACAAAAACAACTAAATGTATGAAATGTGGACAAGTTTTTCGTGATCATAACGTTATGTTACAGCATGTCGCAAGTGTACACCTGTCACCGTATAAATCAACATGGAACAAGAACAAGAAAAAATTTTGTTTCTTGTGTAGATATTGTCCTAATTATTTCAATACATACATTAAATTTCTAGATCATGTAACCCTTCACTCAGATAAACTTCTTAAACAGTTAGAGGGTAAAAATATTAAAGGCAAGAAAGATATGGTAAATTTGAAAAAACTGGCTCGACAGGAACAAATAGCATCCTTGTCTGTTAAATTAGATCAGGACTTTAATGAAAAGGCAGATCATGAAGAAAATTTAACAGAAGTTGACAATTTAAAAGAAAGACTCACTCGGACATCAAGGGCTTCATCAGTATCATCATGTGATACAGATTCATCGAGGAAAAAGAGAACAAGTTCGAGGCTAAAACTTGAATTTTCCAAAAACAATATCTCAGAAGAATCGGACAAAGATACAAACAAGATTCACACATCAACAATTAAGACTAGACGTCAAGCATATTCCTGTCAAATAAATGATAGTGTATCTGAAACTACAGAGGAAGACAAAAATACACAAGATACTAGTAAATCACAGATTAATGCACCAAAACCAGAATCATTGGCATCAGATGAGAAGGATAGTAATGACAAATCAGTAATGCATGGTGAAAATGCTGAATATATGGAAACTGAAAAAGTTGTTGAAAGAATAATAAGCACAAGAGGCAAAATTTATAAAATTGCAAAATCACCAGAAAATGCCAGGAACATTGAAAGCATCAAAAACCATTTACAAGATGAAGAAAAACAAAATAAAGAAATTTCTGAACCATCAACATCAGAAGATCAAAGTAGCAGCAGTAGCAGATCCGTTATCAATAAAAATAAAACAACAGACATTGATGACACAATTATTCTCAGTAAAAGTGAAACATCTGACACTGATGACAACACCATTCTCATGAAAGTGAAATGTCAGACACAAGCAAAATCAATTTCAAAAGAACAATAAGTACTAGGAAGAAGACATATGTCTATAGTGGGAATGAGTCTTCCAGGGGAGATGAGGACTCTGTCTCTGGAAATTCTGAGACTGAATTTAATGTAGCAATGTCAGAGAAGAATTCAACAGGAACTTTAAAGTTGGAGGATTCTGAATCTGTATCATTCAGAGTAACTCCTGAAAATTCTGACAAGACGACCAAACAGCATGAGAATTCAGATAAAGTCACATCTGGAAGAAGGACAAGAAATAAATGTTATGTTTTAAAGGATGTAGATATTGCATCAGACAAGGAAATAGAAAATAAAGAATTCACAAATCTAGAGACATCAGAATTGAAAAATGAAGAAAACACAACCAACAGTGGTGACACAAGGCCTAACAGACACACTAGGAGTAAAGATAGAAATGATAACAAACCATACATTACCCTTAGAAATCTGTCCGAGAGAAAAAGTAAAAAGGATATCTGTTACTTAGATTTATCTCGGAATGGAAGGAAAGACAGAGACAGAACAGATTCAAAAGAGTCTGCAGGATCAAGTTTAGATAGGAACACCAGAAGCAGGGAACACTTATCAAGAAAATCAGAAGAATATATTTCAAGTAGAAAAAGCAGAAGTAGAACCAACTCTGGCACAAGTCATACTTCTGAGTACTCCGATGACAAACTGAAAACACCAAAATTGAACAATGAAGATTTTGAGTTGAAAAGAAGACGAGAAAGTAGACGGCAATCTGACAATTCTAGTGAAAGTAAGAAACCAAAAATAGTGATACAAGATATAGATGACATTGATGTGAAGTCTGAATGCCCAGAAAGTGAAGAAAGTAAAGGCTTGATTCAGGAGAAAACTGGTGGTACACCCGATAGTGGAAGAATTAGTACAAGGTCAGGTTCATCACAAACTAAATCTTCATCAACCAAATCTAGAAGTATTGATGGTGATACAAAAGTGAACTTATTTCCTGTATCTCCTGTGAAAACAAGGAGTCGGAGTAGTCCCGGAAGTGATAAAAATAACTTTCAACATGGAAATGTATCACAGTCAAGGGAAACAAGTAGAAAATTAGTAACTACATCTCAACGTGCTCTTCAAAAATGCTTTAAAGATCTTCAAAAGAAGGGAAAAGATTGTAAAGATAAATTTTTAAACACAATATCTGCAAGAAAAAGCAATTTAAGATCATCATTTGCCTCAAAGTTTGGCAGAGGTTCCATATTTGGAATCCGGGCACAACGGTTGCTGTCAAGAAATGAGAAAAAAGAAAATAGTTTGAAGAAGCTAATGTCCTCTAAGAAAAGAGCTACATCAAGGGAGATAATCAGTAAGTCATTGGTTTCTTGCAATGTTGAAACAGCAATTAATAAATATGTAACTGAGAAACCCAACACAAGGAACACACCCAATAATAAAAGATTGAGTACAGATGAAGAGCTGTTAGCAGCTGCTGGATGTCTTGAGAGTAGTCGTCGTTTGAGAGTTAATCTAGATAGAAATGTTACGGAGCTACTAAACAAAGATAAAAATTTAACATGTGTAAAACTAGAGAATGAAAAGGAAGCAGGGGATGATGAAAATAAAGATAAAAGTCAGAATACAGGCAATTCTATAAGTATTCCGATAGGAGAAGATAGTGAATGTGAGGAATCATCAAAAACAAGGAAATTACGAGACAGAAAAAGAATAAAAAGGAAAGATTTACATTTTGACTCGGATGATGAAATAAATCAAGAGAAGAACATTGATAAAGACTATGAGATTTCTGATAGCGAAGAGTACGAGGAGGAAAGTGATGACAGTAAAGAAGAAGAGGTATTAAAAATGAACAGGAAAAAGCGCAAAGTTGAAATCACAAAATATGAAGACAAACAACATCACAAACTTCAAGAAATGAAAAACAAGAAAGTAAAGGAACAACTCATTTGTGGTAGCATTGATGATGAAGAATTTGCATTTGTTAAAACTCCAGTTTTATGTGATAACACAGAAAAACAAACTAAAGAGGGGACTATTGACTCTAGAAACAGGCCTCAAGTTGACAATAAAGCAGCATTTATTGAGAGTTTTAAATCCTACATTGATACAGCTAGGAGTAATAATTCCTATTATGTTGTTACCGAAGTGCCACGACAGCAAAGAGACATAACATCAGAATTAATGGCACGACCACAACAAGGGGACATGTCATCACATGATTTAACAGCTGAAGGTTCTTCTGCATTTTTGGACAGTTTTAAAATGTATATCGATAAAAATCGGGACAATCAGGTTGTAATACCAAACAGAATTGATAAAGAGAAGAAATTTATGTTGGATAACAAAGCTGAAAGTAAAGAACGAACTGACAAAAAAAGATCAAAATCTGGAGAGAATTGTAAAACATCAAATAACAATGATAAAGTGAAAGAACGGAGAAACTCTGAAGGGGGATCAAAACAATCAGAAAATATTACAATATCAGCAGCAGCAGCAGCAGCAACTCCAGTGTCAGATTATCTCAAAAACTTTAAGGCATACATCAGTCAGAGATCAGAGGGAACAAATGCAGACACAGTTGATAACAAGAAAGTAACACAACAGAATCTGACTAAAGACAAAACTGTAAAGTCTGATGATTATGAAAGGTCTATTTGTAGTAAGGACAGTTCTTTATTTGATGAAGACACTAATAAGTCATATTCAGAATCATCATCGTGTGAAGGTAGCAATCATTCAGATACTATGGCAATACCATCTATAGATGACATCCAATCAAAATCAGAATCGTCAGTTTCTGCAGGCAGTAATCAATCAAATTCTGGATCAAACTTGTGTGTAGATATTATTATCCAATCAAACAAAAGTGTTAATAAACCAGGACATTCTTCATTTTTAGACAGTTTTCTAGCACATTGTGGTAAAGGGAATGAATTAAGTGATAATAAATCTGATTTCATCTGTGAATCTACAAGTTCAAATTGCATTCTGGGTATAAATGAAAGGAAGAAAAATACTGAAGAAGATGAAATCAACAAAGAAGATAGAACAGTAGATACTTTGGCAGATTGTGATAGAGTTAAACAACACGGTAAAGATCAAATCAAGGGAGACAAATCTGCTGAGTCTGTGATAGACACAGGAACACCAAATGAAGAATTAACACAGACAATTGAAGATGAACAGAGCTGTTCTGGAAAATCTGAAACATCGGAAATTAGTATACAAAAAGTCAATCTGGAAATGTCTGAAATTGAAGAGAAAATAATGACTGAAAAAATGGTTGCACCAATTGATGGTAGGGAGATTTTCAAGGATGAAGGACAAAATATGGAAATTTCCATGGATGAAAGGCAAATTTTAGAAATATCAAATATTGAAGTGAAAAATTTGGAAGCTTCCATGGAGGAAAGGCATAATTTGGACATGAAGAATGAACATGATATTTTGGAAATATCTAAGGATGCAGGGGGAAATTTGGAAGTTTTTATGGACAAAGAACAAAATGTAGAAATTTATCTGGAAAAAGAACAGAATAAAGAAATTTCCGAGGATTTGGATGTGTCAAAAAATGTAGAGGATATAATGGAAAATTCCATCATTGAAGGGGAAAAAGTGGAAATATCTGTATTCAAAGAAAAGGAAAAAACTGTATATTGTGATGAAGAAATATCCAGCACAGAAATAATTGAGGATACAGATCTTACTGAAAGACATAATCCTAGAATGATAATAGAACAGAATGAAGAAACTATTACTGATGATGTGATTCCAAGTGGAAACAAAACAGATGGTATAAAAAGAAAAGTGACTCAGACTTCACAATTGACATCAGAATTAACTGCAACAATTACTGAAGTAGAATCATTTCAAAAGGACATTATTTCAAGTCCAGTAACAGGATGTGTTGAGGAAGATTTAAGTCAAAATTCTGGTAAAGAACAAGTTGACAAGGATTTAAGCACTGGAAATGGACAAGTTGATGAGGATTTAAGTCAGAATTCTGATAAAGAACAAGTTGACAAGGATTTAAGTCAGAATTCTGATAAAGGTCAAGTTGATGAGGATTTAAGTCAGAATTCTGATAAAGGTCAAGTTGATGAGGATTTAAGTCAGAATTCTGATAAAGGTCAAGTTGATGAGGATTTAAGTCAGAATTCTGATAAAGGTCAAGTTGATGAGGATTTAAGTCAGAATTCTGATAAAGGTCAAGTTGACGAGGATTTAAGTCACAATTCTGATAAAGAACAAGTTGACGAGGATTTAAGTCAGAATTCTGATAAAGGTCAAGTTGACGAGGATTTAAGTCAGAATTCTGATAAAGGTCAAGTTGACGAGGATTTAAGTCAGAATTCTGATAAAGAACAAGTTGATATGTTTGATACATGTGAAAGAAAAGTATCTGGTAGTGCTTCACCATCTGATAATGCGGAAATTGTTTGCCAACAAAATGAAAATACAAATTCTGTGATGTTAAATTTAGAAAATGAATATCATTATGAAAACCAAAGTTCAGAAACATCAAACTTAGAAAATAAAATCAGAGAAAAACCTGTGATTTTAAATACAGAAAAAGGAAATAATTTTGAACCACAAACAAGACCTGAACAAGAGATTTGTTTTCCAGTTCCAGTCAACAAAAATGAAAATAATGATGAAATACAAGAAAAAGGTTTTGAGATTTCAAATGGGGAAAATGAAGAGCAAAATGAATTACACAAGGACTCTGAAGTATTGAGTACAGAGAATGTGTATCATAGTGAACAGGGGATTTGTTCTGCTACTTCAGATTTAGAAAATGAAAATCAAACAAAGACCCTGTCAGCTGTAGATAATGTAAATGAAAGTGTACTAGAAAACAAGTGCACAGTGTCTGATGTAAAAAGTGAATTTGAAATTGAAGATCAAAGTTTATTGTCAACACTAACATCAAATAAATGTAGAAATAATCAGCAAAGTTCTGGAACATCAAATATAGAAAATGAATATCGCAGACAATTACAGCAACAACATTCTGTGACTTCAAATATAGGAAGTGAAAAGAGTAGTGAGATACACAAACCAAGCATAATCTGTGAACAGGACAACAAAATGTACGAAAGTTCTATAACAGTAGAAATGAACTACCAACAGGACGATCAAAATCAAGCAGGCTCTGTTTTGTTAGAGAATCTACCAACAAGTTCTGTTGCGTTGGATGAATTGCTACTACCAAGTTCTATGTCATCTGAGGTACTACAAATTATATCTTTAGAAGAAGAAAATTCAATTTCTGCTTCATTAGTGAATCTACAGGCAAGTTCTGGTTTATCAGAAGATCTCCAAACAAGCTCTGTGATCTCGAGTTTGTCATCTGGGGAACTACAAGCAAGTTCTGAATCGTCAAGGAATCTACAAACAAGCTCTGTGATATCAACATCATTCAATGAACTCCAGACAAGTTCTGTGTCATCAACAGAACTCCAAACAAGTTCTGTGTCATCAACAGAACTCCAAACAAGTTCCGTGTCATCAGAGGAACCCCAAACAAGTTCTATGTCATCAACAGAACTCCAAACAAGTTCTGTGTCATCAACAGAATTCCAAACTAGTTCTGTGTCATCAAAAGAACTCCAAACAAGTTCTGTGTCATCAGAGGAACCCCAAACAAGTTCTGTCTCATCAGAGGAACTCCAGACAAGTTCTGTGTCATCAGAGGAACCCAAAACAAGTTCTGTGTCATCAACAGAACTCCAAACAAGTTCTGTGTCATCAGAGGAACCCCAAACAAGTTCTGTGTCATCAGAGGAACCCCAAACAAGTTCTGTGTCATCAGAGGAACCCCAAACAAGTTCTGTCTCATCAGAGGAACTCCAGACAAGTTCTGTGTCATCAACAGAACTCCAAACAAGTTCTGTGTCATTGGGGGAGCTAATACCAAGATTTCAATCATCTGAGAATTTACATTTAAGTTCTAAACAAACTGAAAAAGAGATGGACATATGTTCTGCACATGGGATAAAAGAGAACGACAATAATAAAACACTGTGGTTGGGTGGTAATGTGCAAACTCAAACCACATCCAAACTTGAAAATGTTATACAAATTCAGATGATGGAAAACTATGAAAGTGTCCCAAAATCAGAAGTAATTGTTGATCAGGATCAGGATAGAAAAACAGATTCTTCACAGAAAATCTCAACACAATCAGATAATGCACAAACTGCAGGAAAAAGTGACTCCTTAGATAACCATTTACAGTCCATGACATCAACGGACCCAACTGTGATTTATCAAACTATGGATAAAACAAATTCTTCACAAGAAATCTCTACACTGTCAGTTAATGCAGACAAACAAGTAATGGAAAAAAGTTGCTCCCTAGAAAGTCATGTACAGGTCATCAAGAAAACAGAAACTGCTCAAAATGTTGATGAAACAAACTCAGTAAATGAAGTTATTGTGGAAACCATGGAAACAGATTTGTCAATAAAACCAGTCATCATGAATAAAATTGATTGTTCAGTAGAACAAGTTGCCAGGGAAACCATGGATAACATAGGTGTTCCAGTACAACAAGTCACTAAGACACATGTTAAACAGAGTGAGACAGAAGAAACAACAGAAAAGACTGGAAGTAGAAAAACAACAGTAAAGTTAAAAGGAAGTGATATAACCAATTCTTCATCTACAACTACAGTAAATAAAGACAAGCCTGAGACTAGTATCAAAATTGAGAAGAAAAAACCCATCCTGAAATCAGTCAGTTGTCAGTCTGGTCCAGCCACTGTAAGGTTAGTGTCTATACTGTAATATCTACTAAAACTGTAACTATCCTGAAATCAGTCAGTTGTCAGTCTGGTCCAGCCACTGTAAGGTTAGTGACTATACTGTAATATCTACTAAAACTGTAACTATCCTGAAATCAGTCAGTTGTCAGTCTGGTCCAGCCACTGAAAGGTGAGACACTATACTGTAATATCTACTAAAACTGTAACTATCCTGAAATCAGTCAGTTGTCAGTCTGGTCCAGCCACTGAAAGGTGAGACACTATACTGTAATATCTACTAAAACAATAACTATCCTGAAATCAGTCAGTTGTCAGTCTGGTCCAGCCACTGAAAGGTAAGACACTATACTGTAATATCTACTAAAACTGTAACTGTCCTGAAATCAGTCAGTTGTCAGTCTGGTCCAGCCTGAAAGGTGAGACACTATACTGTAATATCTACTAAAACTGTAACTATCCTGAAATCAGTCAGTTGTCAGTCTGGTCCAGCCACTGTAAGATGAGACACTATACTGTAATATCTACTATAACTGTAACTATCCTGAAATCAGTGCAGTCAGTTGTCATTCTGGTCCAGCCACTGTAAGGTGAGACACTATACTGTAATATCTACTTAAACTGTAACTATCCTGAAATTCAGTCAGTTGTCAGTCTGGTCCAGCCACTGAAAGGTGACTGACTATACTGTAATATCTACTAAAATAACAGAAAACTTTATTCCGTTCATTACTAGTAAAGGTCCTTTGATGTTAGCATATTTGTGATAATATAATTAAAGAACAATATTGTAAGCCTAATAACTTTATAATTTTTGTCTTATTAGACAATTTCCTTACGTTGTTCACTATTAAATCCAAAATACACATGAGTGTGTTACTTAACTATCAGGTATAAAGTTGTGGGATGCTTTGAAGAGACGTTAAAAACTGATGTTCTGTGTCATGGCAGTCATGGCATGTAAAAGGAACCCTCCCTGCATATTGCCTTGAGTGCATTGCAAAGTTCAAAATTTCTGCCACTTTACCTATAGCTGGTGACATCTTGATGCAAGTGAAATGTTCTTGACTGGGACATAATTTCATTTAATCCAACAATCAGTGAACCCCTTTGGTGAGTTTTTCTTACCCTACTCATAATGGATTGTTGTAATCTCTTTGATTTCTTACTACCAATAGGTATACAAAAATAACCTAAATTTTCCTTGTAAAAATAGTTAAATGTAGGCACTGAACATTGATTATGTAACAGCATGATTCCTAACACCACTTAAACACACTTATATTTATAGTTAACTGTAGGTAATGAGTTATAACACTGAACATTGATTATGTAACACATGATTCCTAACACCACTTAAACACACATATTTATTTACCATTAACATATATATAATGATTTATTGTAGAATATCGTCAGTCCAGGATGATAATAAAGGCAAGAAAAATGTAAAAAGTAAGTCTGTGATGACTTCAACACAAGACCTTAGACCAAATACCAGACAGTCAAAATTAGATGCCAAGAGATATGGTCACTTAGCCCGTGCTAAAGGAATGGATAATCTCCCTTATAAAGGAATTATAGAACTTCCATCTGATTGTATAGACAAGTCTAATGTTCAGTTGCCAGATTTACCTCCCATAAATACATTCCAGAAGAGCTACGAGACTTCAGATAATACCACATCTAGTATAAAGACAAGATCATCTTCTCGTGTAGAAAAAACTACAACCTCAGAAGAACAAAGTGATAACAAAGATTCTATTCAGATTAAAAAGAAAAGAACAAGTGCTTTAAAATCCTTAAGAGAAAATATTCCTGATACTCCATTCACTTGGGATATGGATGAGGGAGTTGATTCTATACAAGCGAGAGATAAAAATTATCAGAAAAAGTCAACAGATAAAAATGAAGGACGTGATCAACAAAGTGGAAGTAGTTCAGAACAGAGTAATGACAATAAAAAACATAGTGTAGATCTTCTTACCAGCAGAAAAACTCATGTTGATAGTGAATTAACCAAAAAATCAGAGAGTTGTCATGATGATAACATTAGTATTATTTCTGATGATACTAAAAGTTTATGCTCCAATTCAGACCATACTGATACAGAATCAGCACACAGTGGTACAAGTTCTGTGGAAAGAATTGTTCCAAAACCTTGTTCTGGTAAACACACTAACAAAGTACGACATATCTATCATCATGGTAAAATATGGAATATGGAAAGGGTCATGTGACTTCAGTACCAGTGCATCAGGTACAAGAAGAAACTCGGTTTGATAGTGGTCATAAGTCTGAAGGTTCAGTGTCCTTACATAGGCATGACACTGTATTGCAAGTGATAGAAGTAGATAGGAAACATGATGCTGGAGGGAAACATGTGGTTGGTGTTACAGAGGATGAAGAATTCAGTGAATTTCATACGTACACTTCTCGTGATGTATCTAATTTAAAGAACAAAACAGAAAGTGAAGATAAACCAGCAAAAAGGTGGAAAATAGAACAGGGGAAGAGAAAAAATGTGTCAAAGAGTGGTGCAACATATCCTTATGTGTTCAAAAAAAGTAGAAAAAAATGAATTCATACACCAAATCATGATTTATATTCCATATTTAAACTAAAATACTTCAAGTGTTTTAAGAAATGTTTTAAAAAATGAATTTTTTCAGCAAACTTAAATTGATGTTTTTGATTCTTGTACCATGAAAATACATCCATCATAATTTTTATTGATATATGTATATAGGTCGACAAAGATAAAGTGGCACATCCGGGCAATCTTGTGTTTACAAACAATTTGTAAACATGGGTGTGACTGCATAAGTTGATATATCCGATTATACACCCTCTTGTCTATATCACTGAATTAGCTTAGTGGAACAAGGGATAGGTCTTGATTTACTACAAAGAGGTGAGGGTTCGGACCCTCACATCTTTTCACTTTTTAATGTATTTTAATCTTAGTATTCTCCATATTGCTCATAGAATATTTTAAATAGCTTGATTCTGCAGATTTTGTCTTTTACAGAGAAAATTAAAATGAAAGTGTTTGAAATAAAAAATGAAAAATATCTGGGGGTTCGAAGTAGCGATTCGTTACTTACATACTGCATGTTAACACAACCACTTAAGACCACTGAGCCAATTCCACAGACATGCTCCTGCTGAATAATCTTATGTAACGAAAGTCTTCCTAATTACACCAATGTTTACAAATTGTGTTTGTAAACACTAAACTTCCCGGATGTGCCACTTTATCTTTGTCGACCTATAGCATATTTACAGTAAACATAAACACTCCCATCTTTTTTACATTTTAAAGATTTTAATGTTTTACCTTCTAAATATTTTGGCTGATAATGGAATTCACCAGTGTATCATCACATTATATCTCAACATTTGTGTTCTAGTACCATTGGAATTGAACATTCAAAAAGAAACAAACAAAAAAATCTCCGTTATTTTTGGAATAGGCCATTGGAAAAAAAAAAAACAAGTAAAACCAAAAAAACTCTTATATTTTTGGAATTGGCTATGTTTCAGTATAATTCTGCACAAATGTAGGGGTATTAATCAGATAATAAACTTATAAACCTCATTATTTACAAACATACATATACATGTAGATTATCAAATATTTGTATACAAAGTTAAAGTTTTAAAGTTTTCAAACTATCTATCAACAAAACATAGAAGTAAATGTCATCCACAATCTCTTGGCAGAGTGTTCATAAACAGACAGCTTTAAATAATGCATATGGGTACATGTAGCGTATCGCTGTATGTGTATAATCACACAGCTCACACTTTATTCCTTACATTGTTTTATACTTTGCCATCAGATCATGGACGACTTGTTGTATACTTTGCCATCAGATCATGGACAACTTGTTGTATACTTTGCCATCGGATCATGGACAACCTGTACAAAAATATATTTTTCTTTCTCTTTTGTTTTTAGCATGATGGCAAAAATCCTGATAATGTGTTGCATATTATTACCAATACTCTTTTTTCTTTTTATATGAAGGCCTAAAAAAGTTGTTTGGTTCCATTATTGTTACTTACCTTGTTTATTTGGGTAAACCATAAAGTGTTTATGCTCAATTTTTGACAAGTAAGGCAAGTTTTGCTCCATAGTAAGCTTATGGCATGGAGAAGCATGCCTTTGTTGTGCCAGACAATTTTAAATGTTTATATTAACTTGTCTGGCTTGACTGTCAAAAATTCAGATGCAAATTTAGTGTCAGTTAAGTGACACAGAATCTATTAAGCCTTTTGTTTCAATCTCAATGCATTTATTTCCATGGAATTTTCATTAATATTTGCTTTTTTTCAAATTTGCTCTTGTTCATTTTGACTTATTCATTAACATGTCATATACTATTTATTTTGGATTTCAATTCACTAAATTGTAATTGAATTGGTCATAAAATTTCATACAAATTACCAATATTTAATATTTTTACTATTGGATGAGACCTGTTGCTCACATCCTTTATTGTAATGGGTCTAGGTCCAAGTCTCAGAGTTATTCCTTAACTAAGGTTTTCCTTAAATCTGATAATTTGAAATTTGAATAATTTTGTTAATATTTATCATATTTACAAAATTTCAAGTGTCATTTTGAAGATCACTCCTGTGTAAATATTTTCAAAAAATGTTTATTTGTAGTACCTAAAGAGATGACAAAATCTTGCTAATTTTAAGTAAAGGAAAATTTTAGTTAAGATATTAAAACTGGGTCCAGGCTCCAGTATCAACTAACATTTTTCTACTTAAATTTGGGAAATTTTTAGTCTTGATAATTTTGTTAATCTTTATATATCCAAGAATTTAAGTTGTCATTATGGAGATCACTTCAAGCTTATAACATCTGTATTTAGTTTTGACAAAAATGTTGCTCAAAAGTTCTGAACACATTACCTAAATTTGCAAAATTTAAGTGAAGGAAAATCTTAGATAAGAAATGATTGTTAAACTAGGGCCAAGTACTTTGCAAAGGGAGGGGGATCTAATGGAAAAATGCAGAGAAGATGTTAAAATTATATTTACAATCCAAATCAAATTCTTTATAATAAACTATTTGACAAGTGATTCGGTCTATCACAGGATAGACAGAAAGCTTCACGTGCGATCTTTCGTTTCTGACGTCATGGTTTTGACCTTTCGTTTTCTGACGTCATTATTTTGTATTGCCGGCAACAACACAAACACATGTTTCAAGTCACGGATTGTAAACAAACCATCTTGCCAGGAAGCGATTGAGATGTTAAAAAAAAAAAACCTTAACGATAAACGTAAATTATACTTTTTAATTACACTAATAATTATAGTGTAAATTTGAATATGATTTGTAAAAACACAGATATTCTAAATAAAACCTTGACAGGTTTATCTGATGTTGTCGTTTTTTTTTAAAAGGGTGGGCGGAGCTAACCAGGTTTGATCTAATTTAAACCTGTTCAGTATTCACAAAGAATTTCCACGAAAAACGTGAATGGATTAATCACATTTCAAAAATTTGTAAGTTGTAAGCAATGGATTGTAAATATCAGCATTAAACTTTGTTTGCAATTGATCTATGATGGTTTAGATTGAATGGCTTCGCCGTGTATTCAAATTAGCATAAAGCCATTCAATCTAAACCATCATAGAACGATTACAAACAAAGTTTAATGCTTAAATAATTTTGTTCTTAATCAAATTTACTTGCCTATACATGTATGGGGAAAGCATAGTTTTTGGGTTTTGAATACGGGTCCTTTTTTGGCCCAAATTTGTACAGATTTACAGTCTTGTATCACTTCCACTATTCATAAGTTAAGTTCTAAAATTGGTTGACAAAAAATTGCATTGTATAAAACTAAATACTAGTCGTTTTACAGTACAGTATTTATTAAAGGGTTAGTTTCACAATTATTTCTAATTAAGCATTTTCTTAATTTTAACAAATTTTGGTATTCTTTTATTCAGTAATAATATTTGAATGTAGATATAAGTTTAAAGTGATCTTCATTCAGATTGACTTCTTATATTCTTATTTGGCTTGCAAACTTACAAAAATCATTCCCATTTCAAAGTTGTTAGATTAAAGTCAGGGAATCTTAGTTAAAGAATGATTATAAAACTTGGGAATAATCGGTTTTGTATTGTTGATTATAAGGTTTACTATAACTTTAAATACTTTCAGTCAAGATCAGGACTGGTTAACTCAAGCTATCTTAGTCAGGTACAATTACTGAGGACCTATATTCTTTAAAAAGGGACAATATTCGCAAGGTGAAAATTTTACAATCTCTGAAATCTGGCATTTCGCGTGGTTGTAATTATTGTGTGTCCAATATAAGTCATTAAGTGTATATTCTATATATTATGATATATTAACCTTTAAGGTAGACATTTTCGTGTCAGTAAAATTTTCGTGACAATTACTTGAGCATGAATTAGGCGGAAATACCCTTTACAGTAGTATTATCGAGGTGTAAAGTATTTTTAACCATTAAGATAACCGATCACATAATGACTGAGTAACCCAGCCAATGATGACTTTGAGTACCAAGCCCATGAGGACTTTGAGTAACTCAGCTCATAATGACTGAGTAACCCAGCCAATGATGACTTTGAGTACCAAGCCCATGAGGACTTTGAGTAACTCGGCTCATGATGACTGAGTAACCCAGCCAATGATGACTAAATAACCCAGCCAATGAAGACTTTGAGTAACCCAGTCCATGATAACTGAGTAACCCAGCCAATGATGACTTTGAGTACCAAGCCCATGAGGACTTTGAGTAACTCGGCTCATGATGACTGAGTAACCCAGCCAATGATGACTTTGAGTACCAAGCCCATGAGGACTTTGAGTAACTCGGCTCATGATGACTGAGTAACCCAGCCAATGATGACTAAATAACCCAGCCAATGAAGACTTTGAGTAACCCAGTCCATGATAACTGAGTAACCCAGCCAATGATGACTTTGAGTAGCCCAGCCCATGATAACTAAGTAACCCAGCCAATGATGACTTTGAGTAGCCCAGCCCATGATAACTAAGTAACCCAGCCAATGATGACTTTGAGTAACCCAGTCCATGATAACTGAGTAACCCAGTCAATGATGACTTTGAGTAACCCAGTCAATGATGACTTTGAGTAACCCATTCCATAACTGAGTAGCCCAACCAATGATGACTTTGAGTAACCCAGCCCTTGATGACTTTAAGTACCCAGCCCATGATGACATTGAGTAACCAAGCCCAGATGGCTGAGTCCTCCAGCCCATGATGACCAAGTCACCCAGCCCATGATAACACTGAGTAAACCAGTCCTTGATGACAAGATATACAGTGACAGTAAATCCTTGATTTATCGCCACCATTTGTTCAGTCAAACTTTGGCCTTGTAAAAGAATTTGGCATTAAAATGGATGGAGGCAGGCTGATATAAAAAGACACAATTTCTGAGTTATTTTTGCTTGGATCTATAATGTACGACCCTAGTGTTGTATAGTATATATATAGTGTCTATTATAGTTTTGATTTTTTAGGAATTATTATAACTCTGTGAATGTTTGAGGCATTGTACCTATACTCGTCACCTTGTTGAAATTTCAGTTTGAAAAAAAATTGATTTGAAGCAAAAATACTGGAAATTATTGTTTAGTAGTTTTTAACAAATATACCCAAGATGTTAGGTTTATGGCAAGAATTGGTTGCCAAGGAGAATAGTTTCCAATGACAGTACTGTCTGATGTTGATACAATGTTTTATTTATCAATTCAAGAATGTTTCCAATGGCGGCACTGTCTGATGTTGATACAATGTCTTATGTCATCATATATAACTGCATTTGTAAATAAATCATAATTCATCTATAAATGCATCATAACCCTTTTATAAATGTATTATAACTTGTTTGTAAATATATTATCATTGAAATTCTGTAATTCTATCTCTAGCTGCCATTGATATGATCGGATCATGTATTGAATCCCGGATACAAGTTACGCCTCACCAAACATTTGTAAATATTAATATATAAAATGTATATATCGTACATTATAAATATTGATGGCAGATTGTGAATGATGTTAATATTGATTATAAATTGTCAAATAGCTTTGTAAGATCAACCACGAAAATACAAAAATAGATATATATAAATGTCTTCATGTTTCCTTGTTATCCAGGTCTTATGTCCATCACTTATTGTCCATTTACTCCACAATATTGAAAATGAAGCACACAGCCAAACATAATCAGACACTTACCATTTCCAGCTTTATTAGAGATGTTCATCTAGTCTGTCAAATAAAAATGCAAGGGGTACTTTTCTCTTGAAGATAAGCAGATCAACTTGAAGGATGAGAAAAATGCAGTCAGATTATTTCACTTGCACCAAGGTGGTCATTTCAATGATCAGATTTGGATAACTTATGTGACATCAAGATGGTGGTTTCAGTGACCAGATTTGGATTACTTGTACATTGTCACTTCCACATGTACACTAGTTACCAGTAATATAGTAGATTTAAGGGGAGACATTGGACAAATAACATGCTGGACCCAGTGGTAATTTGACTGACATGTAATGTCTTCTTTAAGGATAATGTGATACATGTATGCAAGGATGTTGAATATCCAGACAAGAATTTGGAACATTCAATTCTGGAATGGTAGATTGATTGTATAAATGGAGTTTTATGTCCCAGTCAAGAATATTTCACTTATATTGAGATGTCACAAGCTATAGGTGAAATGGCAAAAGTGTTGACTCTGCAGTGTATAGGGAGGGTTCAACGTGCAACATCTGACGTGACACAGGTGATTGGTTTCAAAGTCTCTTCCGGAGGACCCTGTGACAATCATTTCTAAATGCTGAGTGCTTGGTGAAAGATCAATAACTACCTATTTTTAAGTTTTGGTCAGACCCCAGCCGGGATTCAAACATACAACCTCCCACATATGATCCTAGAAAAAAGATCAGCACCTTTGGCATGCAAACAACATTTCTCGCACTTTTGATAGTCTCAAGAAACCAGAGTGTCTGAAGAAAGGACCTTTAGCAAGCAAACATTCTCACACTAGGATTTACAGGAATTGGATTCAAACCAACCAATAGATGCTCATAGAAAAGGACAAACTGGTATGCAGCTGACCAGGATTTAACCAACAACAGCTACATACTTGTGTTATTGACTTGCACATTACTGGTACAAGTCTAACACCAAGCCATCTGGTCAGTGTTGCAACTGGTCAAGATCATTTCTGTGTCAGTTCTGGAATGGAAAACAATGGTACCAGGCCCCAGTTTCACAATCATTTATTTGCCAAGATTTTCCTTAAATTAAATCTGGCAAATTCAATACTTTATAATTTTGTTTATTGTGCAGATATTGAGGAAATTAAGGTGTCATATTAAAGATGACGTCAAGCTTACAACATGTGTATTACATTTTGACAAAAGTATTTATTCTCAGTTGCAAAAAGCTTGCCAAAATTTGCTAAATTTAAATTAAGGAAAATTGTTAGGGGGGCATTTTTAGCTCAGATGAGCTATTGCTACCTATCTTCGTTCGTCGTGCATCGTTTGTCATGTGTAAACTTTTCACATTTTAATCAACTCCTCCAAAACTACAAATCCAAATTGAATGATATTTGGCATTAATGATGTCTACTGTGCATAAAGGCTATTTTGATCATGGATATATGCGATTAAATATTTAATTCTAATTTTTTTGTTAAAATTTTAATTATATTTCAGCACAGAAAAGAGAGACCTAAGTGGAAAAAAACATGTTTTGTTTTAAATCGGTCTATGTGAGTGTGTACATACCATAAATTTTGCCATTTTTTCAAGAATAACAAAATGGTTAAGTATAAATACTCCCATTAGGTACCTCATTATCTTTTAGTTATATGTAGGTCGACCAGGTGTGAATTTTTTTCACTCAATCACTCAGGTAAAAGGTAAATTTTTACCCAACATTCATTTGTAATTTGAGGCTCAAATGGTGAGCTGGAATAAATATTTTCTGTCAAAATGTGATTTTTTCTATATACAGACATTAACCAAAACATGGAGCATTGACAATAATATACTTTTTAGTTAGGTCTCTGAATAATGAATAATTATGCGCTGTTAATTTTTGCAAGCACTTCTTTATTAAAACGTAATTTACAATATTCCATGATCAAAATAGCCTTTATGCACAGTAGGTGAGGGGCTTTCAGAATAATTCTGAATTGCACAAATGAAAGGATTATGTCCCCTTTGGGGACCCATAAAGGGGGAAATTGTTAGAATCTTTAAAAATCATCTCCCATACTTAGGGCACCTAGTTTCAGATTTGCACTAATCGTAACTGTTTGGGCCAAAATGGGAAAATTGCAAGGTATTTAAGGGGGAAATTGCTAAAATTAATGTATTTGTCAATATATCTTGAAAACTTTAAACTTTTTGTATAGGCATGTATATTAGAATATTGTAGTTATTTGCACAACGATCATTTTGATATATGAAAGGTCAAGGTCATAGATGCAAACAAATACTGAAATGGTTAATTATCTCAAAAACTATAAACTTTTTGTATAGACATGTATATTGGAATATTGTAGGTATTGGCCTAACGATCATTTTGATGTATGAATAAAGGTCAAGGTCATAGATGCAAACGAATACCTAAATGGTTAAAACTATCAACTTTTTGTATAAGAACGTATATTAGGATATTGTAGGTATTTGCACAACAATCATTTTGATATATGAATAAAGGTCATAGGTTCAAAGGTCAAGGTCATAGACGAACGAATACTTAAATGGTTAATTATCTCAGAAATATAAACTTTTTGTATAGGCATGTATATTAGAATATTGTAGGTATTGGCCTAACGATCATTTTGATGTATGAATAAAGGTCAAAGGTTCAAAGGTCAAGGTCATAGATGCAAACGAATACCTAAATGGTTAATTTCTAAAACTATCAACTTTGTGTATAGGAATGTATATTAGGATATTGTAGGCATTTGCACAACAATCATTTTGATATATGAATAAAGGTCATAGGTTCAAAGGTCAAGGTCATAGACACGAACGAATACTTAAATGGTTAATTATCTCAAAAACTATAAACTTTTTGTATAGGCATGTATATTAGAATATTGTAGGTATTGGCCCAATAACATTTTGATGTTTTAGCTGTTTATAAATAATATATTGTAGCTAGACTTTAGATATGTTATATGTAGCATTCTTATATAATTATTATAATTAATTTGCAAAAATCCTTGCATATAATTGGCCCTTGCTGCTGAAAATTTTGATTCTCTTTTTTTAATGTCATTAACCATTGAACCTCTGCATGAAATCTGTACTCAGCCTCAGGTGAGTGTTAAGGCCCATGGGCATCTTGTTTTCCAAAAAAGCAGTTCCAGTTTTATACTCGTTATAAAACAATTTTTAGCAACAAACTTTTACAAGCTGCCTCAGGAGGTGGATAGATTTGACATCAACAGCGGCTGTTCAAGATGGCATCATTGAAAGACAGTATTGTGTTTTCAGCCACACAAAATGTGCCTGCCAAGTCATTTCAGAGCTTATAAAATTTAAATAAACATAGCACTGTCGTGCTGTTGTACAGCTTACAGTAGTTGGGAAAATTGTGTTGTGGCAAGACAGAATATAACCGAAAATTCGGGGGGGGGGGGGGGGGGGGGTCGATCAATGCATAGTCCGACGGATTTTTTTTTTTTTTTTTTTTTTTTTTTTTTGAAAAAGAAACAATGTACCAAACCATGTATTGCTGAATTAAATGGTAGAAAATAATAATTTCATAAATATATGAAAAAGACAATCGGTAATTAAAATTTAAAAAAGTTGTACCCGATCGTTTTGTCATTTCGGATAGAGAGAAAGAGTTTTGCAGATCCTGCCGTCGCTATGAGGGGGTACATTCTAGCGGTTGTATGTAACTGGATCATTTGCTGTTAATCTGGGTTTTAATTAACTGCTGATTATCACTCACAATATTCCCGTTCATGTTAATGGTGAAGTACAGTTGTTTTACCAGTTCCGAATTTTTACTACCGAATAATCTAAAATTTCAATCCCGTTCAATTAAAGGAATCGCAAAATAACTTTCTAAATTTGCTTCTACTTGAATGTATGGGCATTAATTGTTTAAATAATATAAACTTCAACCGCTTCCTAAATGTATGTGCAGGACAGGTCGGCAGATTGTTGGTGACCTAGTTTAACGATGTAAACAAATCGTGATCACGGAAATGCTTTTTTCAAGAAAACATACTACCACGTGTTTTTGAGGACAGGTGTCGATATTTTGGAATCAGTTAACATTTGTATTATTACACAACATAAATTTTATTTCCTGCTTGTGGACGACGTCGGCAGCAGCTCTTATATGAAACCCTGTTCGGAACTGGTAAAACGACTGTACACAACACTGTACGAATTATCTCCCTTTCACGAAAGTAAAATCTAATCGATAAACATTTTAAAATATGACACAATTGCCTCAACATCAAAATACGTTATCATAACCTTCAAAATAAATTTAAATTTCCGTAGATTTCGCGAAGAATTAATTAAACAACCTGCCGTTGCTGTTCATTTCATAAAAAGTTATGATTTTACATCGTAGGACGCAAACTTCTCGAACTACTTTTTATTGTAAACATGAGATCAGTTCGCCAAATTGCAGAAATTATTAGATGCATCCCGTCGCAATATTTTACTAGATTCCGAAATGTATTCCGAAAATTTATTCCAAATGTGCATATGTAACCAAATGCATTACCCGTCTCAGAATACATATCTCATGATAAAACAGATATACTTCTTTCACGCTCATTTACCAGGCGCACTATTTCCAGGTGTACTCATATCTTATAATTTCATAGCAAAGAAGCTCGATATCTAACAATGTACGCGTTTTCACGCTGTACAAAAAGCAATTGCTTCTTCATTCTGGGAATTTATCATTTGCCTTTAAATAATAATATAGAAAATCTGTTAAGCAAAAGTTCAAATGCTTGAGGGTCCATTCTGAATTACCTCTGAAATTCCTCATCATTATAGTTATGAACAGTATCAAAATAGTTCATACGGTGAATACTGTGTCTGCTTAATGCACAAGCAGCCAAAAGGGGTGTCTGTCTGTTGCCGCTAGCAAGTATAACAACATCTGCGTTATCCTCATGGCTATTCTCCATCATTTTCCATAAAAATTACTGTCTTGTCTCTTATGTGCCATTTTGTTTTTGTAAAGACACTGTTCATTTTTCTACACAACAAGAGGCCCAATAGGGCCTGTACCGCTCACCTGGGCCGTTTACAGCACAAAAAACACAATAAATACTACATTTAAGGAGCAATAACTCTGATGTAGATATTTAGATATTTATGAAACTTGCTACTTGCATCTGTGACCTTGACCTTCGAACCAATGACCATAATCTATATATTAAAATGATCATTGCACCAATTCTAAAAATATTCTATTATACATGCCTATACAAAAGTTCATAGTTTTCGAGATAACGAACCTTTTTGGTATTGATTTGCAAATGTGACCTTGACCTTTTGACACATGACCTTTTTCTATACATCAAAATGATCGTTGTCTCAATACCTACAACATTCTAATATACATGCCTATACAAAAAGTTCATAGTTTTCAAGATAATGAACCATTTCAGTATTCTTTCGCATCTGTGACCTTGACCTTTGAACCAATGACCTTAATCTATATATCAAAATGATCGTTACATCAATACTTACAATATTCCAATATACATGCCTATACAAAAAGTTCATAGTTTTCAAGATAATGAACCGTTTCAGTATTCTTTTACATCTGTGACCTTGACCTTTGAACCAATGACCTTAATCTATATATCAAAATGATCGTTACATCAATACTTACAATATTCCAATATACATGCCTATACAAAATGTTTATAGTTTTCAAGATAATGAACCATTTTGGTATTGACTTGCTACTGTGACCTTGACCTTTAGACCCATGACCTTTTCTATACATGAAAATTATCGTTGTATCAATACCTACAATATTCTAATATACATGCCTATACAAAAAGTTCATAGTTTTCAAGATAATGAACCATTTCAGTATTCTTTCGCATCTGTGACCTTGACCTTTGAACCAATGACCTTAATCTATATATCAAAATGATCGTTACATCAATACTTACAATATTCCAATATACATGCCTATACAAAAAGTTCATAGTTTTCAAGATAATGAACCGTTTCAGTATTCTTTTACATCTGTGACCTTGACCTTTGAACCAATGACCTTAATCTATATATCAAAATGATCGTTACATCAATACTTACAATATTCCAATATACATGCCTATACAAAATGTTTATAGTTTTCAAGATAATGAACCATTTTGGTATTGACTTGCTACTGTGACCTTGACCTTTAGACCCATGACCTTTTTCTATACATGAAAATGATCGTTACATCAATACCTACAATATTCTAATATACATGCCTATACAAAAAGTTCATAGTTTTCAAGATAATGAAACATTTCAGTATTCTTTCGCATCTGTGATCTTGACCTTTGGACCCATGACCTTTTTCTATACATCATAATGATCGTTGTATCAATACCTACAATATTCTCATATATATTCTTATACAAAAAGTTCATAGTTTTCAAGATAATGAACCATTTAAGTTTTCTTTCGCATCTGTGACCTTGACCTTTGAACTAATGACCTTAATCTATATATCAAAATGATCGTTACATCAATACCAACAACATTCCAATATACATGCCTATACAAAAAGTTCATAGTTTTCAAGATAATGAACCATTTCAGTATTCTTTCGCATCTGTGACCTTGACCTTTGAACCAATGACCTTAATCTATATATCAAAATGATCGTTACATCAATACCAACAATATTCCAATATACATGCCTATACAAAAAGTTTATAGTTTTCGAGATAATA
This sequence comes from Anadara kagoshimensis, assembly GCA_021292105.1. Taxonomy (NCBI): domain Eukaryota; kingdom Metazoa; phylum Mollusca; class Bivalvia; order Arcoida; family Arcidae; genus Anadara; species Anadara kagoshimensis. The sequence goes on along the minus strand of CM037862.1, from coordinate 66,844,431 downwards.
AATAATATTAGAAAAGTAAAAAATTGGGTCATGACCTTCATAATTGACCTTGACACCATTTTGAAGGTAATTACAAGAATATGTCAAAACTGAAAACCCCATGTCATTATCTGGTCATATAGTCAAGTTATAGCAATTTAAAAATATTTTACGATTTTTTCAAAATTAAACGCAAAAACGCGTAACCTATTTTTAAACCAAATTTTATGAAATGAATAAACTTAAAGGTTAAGACTATGTAGAATCCAAATATCACATCAGTTTTTGCCTCCAATGAGTGGTTCAACAGAAGAAGATTTTTTTAGGTTTTGTCTATTTTTAGTAACAGTGGCCATCTTGGATATTCGATCGCCATGATTTGAACAAACTATAGTTAGACTCTGTCAAGGACCTTCCATGGCAAATTTGGTTTCAGTTGGCCCAGTAGTTTCGGAGGAGAAGATTAAAGTTTACTGACGCACGCCTCGCCATGCCATAAGCTCACATGGCCTTTGGCCAGGTGAGCTAAAAACCAGTTTTGAAACTGGTTAGAAACCTAAAATTTCAACTATAACTGGTCTATGTGAAAAAATGCGCCCTTAGTTAAGGAATGATTATAAAACCGACCAGTTGAAAGCCACAAATTATAGGGCAAGTGAACTGATAAACTATGATCTGACCAAGAGTTTAACTTGGCAATGATACAACATGTTCTGTATTATAGGTCAATACCACAATGACACACTTCAAAGAAAAAGAACATTAAAAAACTATGTGGTTTTGATGACATTTAATGTATCTTTATGGATTTACAAACAATATTCTCCCTTTAAAAACATGATGGTTGAGAATAAGCACAATTATCATCATAATACTCAATGATAAAAATTACAAAAATATTTTTTATAAGCTAGTTCTAAGATTTTCCATTTTTTGATAAAGATCGTCACGCTTTTCAGCATTGGCTTTATCTGAGTCTATATACTGTTGCTTTCCCATTTTACCATGGACAAGTTTCTCAGCAGATGTAATAGCTAAGTTGATCAGATCCTTGTACTGACCATCTAACTTCTGTAATTCTGCCACCTGTAAAATAATATACAAACAAAAAATGTGTTAAAAATTAAAACAGGTACCCGTGATGCAAATTTTTTTTTTAAAGAAATTTATCCACAATATGCCTCTTTTGAATATATTATTATTAAGCAGGTTAAATGTCAAGGTCATCATATCACAATTATAAAGAGTAATTACAAGGTGTATGTCAACAAATGCATGAAGTATCAGTTGAAACATCAGGATTATTTTTAAAAGAAAAAGCCAATCAAATAGGAAATTTGAAGTCAATTACTAGTATGTGGTCAATCAATTAAACCGTTTATGTTTGACTGCAGGTAAACTTGGTGGTTAATTATTTAACCATGATTTCTTTATCCCCATCTAATTATTAAATACTGTTGTGAAATTCAGTGAAGCGTAATATTTAACCTAACTGTTACTACCAACAATTTCTCTGCAACAAGTATACACATACATGTACATTTAATGTATCGTATAATTGAAGAAGTAAATTTCAACCATTAACCATCAAGACAATTGATCTGGACCACATTTTGTATTAAATTTGTAATACCTTCTCAGCAACATCAGCACCTTCATTCTTCAACTGAGTATACAGAGACTGAATGTGTTGTGTAAGCTGTCTATAATCCGCATCAATTTTCTTCTTACTGTTAACAAAGCTAGTATTATCTTTTTGGCTCTTGAATTTATTGATAGCATCATCATAGCTTTGATAGAGAGCACTTCTCTTGTCCTGAGTACTCTGTACGTCCTCACAAAGACTGGCTACTCTCATACGCGACTCCTTAGCTTCATCCTAATATTCAGAAAATTGAAATTACGAATTTAAATTCTTCAAAATTTACACAATAACACAATCGTAATATGGTCGTTACAAACAAGATGTGTTTTGGTTACTCCTGCCAGACAATATTGTATCATTTGATTTATAACTTGTAGTATAATCATTAATACTACCAGTTATAAATAAGCTTTGTTAGAAAATATAAGTTCCAAGGGAACTAATGATACAAATACTTCTACCTCGACAAAATATAACCTTATTGTATTACACAGTAAAAATTTTTGCGCAAATTTGAAAATCTGGCTTTTAACATGATGAAATTTGATTGGTACAGAAAATATTGTTAACATTTTTACCAATGATGACTAACATCTGGTTGTAAGAATTTTTAGTGTAGATGGGTTTTACATCCAATTCATGTTTACCCATAAACAGTTTTATGTGAATTGGTAGAAATTTATACTTTTAAAGTCAACAGGAATGTTTTTTTTTAACACCCAAATGTTAGCTACTTATTCTTAGCTTGCTTAGTCTGTTTCAATCACCTCTGCAATGTCCACGGGTGGCCTACATTTTTTCAAACTCCACAGAGGTGTCTTTAGTGTGCACTGAGACACATGACCTGTGGTTTTAAGTCTCATCGGAAAGACTATTCTAGTAATGAGATTTTTTTTTTAAAGCTCAAGTATGGACAAGAGATGAAAATCATCTCAGAAAACTACTAAGTCCCCTGTGAGGTCTGAATCCACAACCCTCGACTTTAAAAGCCAGTAAGAGTACCCCTCGGGCAAGTCTGCCTATTACGTACCTTAGTGATTGAGAAGTCAATCCTTACATAGAAGATGACCATCAAAAACAGCAGATAGAAAGCTCCAACTACAAGAAGAGGTTCCTGTAGTAACATTATCTTCTGAAAGTTGTAATGTACCTACAAAACAAATCAATAATTAAGCAAGGAGGAACAGCAAGAGATGGACAGCTCGAGACTTGAAAATGTGCTATAATGTCAATAACTTTAGCAAAACATCATCAGGTAAAACACATTGAAATGCATTTCAATCTATATTAATCAACTCTGAAAAGCTTGATTGGAAATCTTTACAATTAATTAAGTGGAATGAAACAAGAAACCAATAGCATTGAAATAAAAATAATTCCCATTTTATAATCCAATTCATTCCACAAATTGTAAGAAAGTATCATTTATAATGTACATTTAGTTATGAGTTCATAAAACCCAAGCAATACAGAGCATATAAGAACAAAAGGTGCAAGCAGCACATCTAGTTTATTAAAAACACTTTAAACATTGTACACACAAGTGCTCCAAAATCCTGGAGGATAAAATTGAACTTTACTACATACATGTAAATATGCAGTAAAGCCAAAGGATTCAAGATCCAAATCCTCTAGATTACCCAATAAGAGGACAACAACAATCTCAGTAAAGATTTGTGTGTGTATATATATATATATATATAGAAATGAGCAACACTCTTTCCCTTTATGTTCAGTATTTATACCTCAAAGTCTTGAATGTGAGCATCTACTAAGTTTGTTTTGTAAGCTACAATGACTGGACGTCCTACTGTATCTAGATAAGTATAATGTAGCTCATCTTCTCCTCTCTTTACACTGTAAGGTGTCTTCAAAGCAATACCTCTGTAAATAAATACAAGTATGATTAAATAGCAGTATAAAAATCTGCAGTTAAACGACATATACTTGACAGCCAGGGCAAATAATTATGTCTTACAAAATGAAGACACAGGATAAAACACAATAAAATTAACAAGTGCTGTCAGCAAGCACAGAAAAATGTTGTCAAAAAAAAAAAAAGAACTATTGAACTTATAACTGAGCATGGTTCATGACAAATCATCCTATAATGGTGCCCAATTGTACCATGTTTGATCCAAGATCCACTAAGAAATGAAAGTACAGCGTGGACCTGTTTTGACAAACAGACAAATGGACAGAGACACACAGACTAACTAAAAACAAGGTGTTTAGAGAACACTATCACCCCAGCAATTGCGGTGAACATCAGTGAATTCCACAGAGAATAAAATAAGTTTATGTACCACTGGATGTAAAATAAGTTGGACCGTTGGTCTGTCCAAAAGACTTAAAATGACACAAGAGAGGGGGAGAGAAGGAGAGAGGGGGCTAAAACATGAATGTATACATGTACATAGATTACTAACTTGCATCCCTCTGGCAAGATGATCTTAAGTTTGATTTCATCAACTATCATGTCATCAAAGATATGATCTAAAAATCTCATTTTCAAAGCATACTTGTCACCTGAAAATAATCAAAATATATAACCATGAATCAATTCATCTGGTAAACTTATACAAGTGTGATTTTTAAAAGGAGCAAACAAGTTTTTACACCAAACAGACATGTAACCTTTGTTAAATGTAAAGGATCATCTGGTATTTGTTTTGAACCAGTAAAATTCTGGGTACAAAATTTAGGCAAGTCTATATACAGTAAAACATTGGTTCATTGCCATCATTTGTTCAGTCAAATTTTGGCGTTATAAAGGGGTTTGGAGATAAATTGGGGTAGGCGGATAAAGAAAAACATATAAACAAAATGGATTTTGGGGCTTCAAAATAGTGGGGCGATAAGCGAGGGGGCAAAGTTATCGAGGGGCAATATAATGAGGTTTTACTGTATATACAGGTATATATGGTAGCTAGCATTTTGTAAATTGTATTCTTAGAATTTGTTTAATTACAACTAAACCATTATATACACAGATACAAGCTGAAATATCACTATGTGAAGTAATATATACAAAAGATTCAAGCCCTGCTCACCTGGTGCTTGCACAAGAGTTCATTGATTCATAGTATCGTGACTGCAAGAAAAATATACAGATGGCTCTAAGGATCCTGCTACAGGCACCAACTTTAAGCCTAATTTGGGGTAATGGTAAAATTGAATTATAAAACTTCCAAAAACAATCACAACATGTTATAACTAAATTGGGATGCCATTTTAAAAGTGTTTCCCAAACAAATTCAACTAAAAAATCCATATTTTCTCAGCCATGTGCATGATCACAATATGAACAGACAATGGCACATTTACTCCAACCTGAGATTGTTCCTGTAAAGAATAATAAAGATCCGTAGCAAGTTTCCAAGAAAAGTGGTGGGAAAATTGTTGGTAGAAGAAATTAAGTAATCAAGATACATGTAAGTGTCCCCACTTCATTCGAAGGGATATAATTAAATGAGAAAAAGAATGCTAAAAATATTAACTAGAAATGTTGATCATCCTTTCCAGTAGACTTACCACTGTTATATAGATACTGGTAACTTGGTACATTGTATCCTATGTAATACTGAGTTTTCCATCCACCAAACAATGGAAATCTGGGACGTAGTTCTAATTCCACCATATCATCTAGTTCTTTAAGATTACTTGTAGAAATATTACCAATCTCATCCCTGTAGTACACATCTCTAGCTGCTGCTGGTAAAACGGTCTGCGATACAAAACAAATTGATAATTCATTTGTATACAAAGTTTTCAATGAGAAAGTAGATTTTTACTCTTGTTCTACAATGATGAAGAAAAATTACCTGGGACAATGATGAACAATTCCTATGAATATTGCCATTTTAAAAAAATAGGATATTGCAAAATGAAATTTGCATAATTTGTAAAAGATAAAATTAAAAATATGAGTGGGGTAGAGGAATTATGTTTTATATTCCAGTCAAGATTATTGACTTATATCAAAGTGGTAAATACTGTGGAAGCTGTGATTACCTATATTATTACACCTCATCAGAAAAATATGATGTTATCTGTAATTTTATTAGATCATGTGATCAGGGGGTAGAAAACATTGTGTATCCCACTGAAAACATCATATCCCACTACTTCGGAACACACCATAATGTCATAATGATATGACGTCATCGATGGAGAATCGGTCACGACGTTCTAGCGCTTGCCTCTGATGAGTACCGATAGGAGAAAAAGCCATGAATGGGAAAAAGACTGATGTTTTCAGACTGACTTAAAAAATACTTTTCTTTCTTTCTGTCTTTCTTATTACCATGGTTATCTTTTGGTATAATAAAAAATTAATTGTCTTTGTATGAACATTTGTTCACCCTTAACAAGTCACATTTCCCTTATGCTTCGTCCTCAGGAAATGTAACCTGTTGCGGGTGAACAAATGTTCATATCTCCCTTACTCAAAGGCAATAAATGTATATAAAACCATCAATCTTCAGCAAGGCAATGGACAAATGTTTTCACACAAGTTTCCAAGTAAGATTCAAATCTAGTCTGTAAAAGTGGAATGGAGAAAAGGTGTTTTATGTCCCAGTCAAAATTCTTTCACTTTTATAAAAGGCACATTTAAATTCAGCACTTTGTGCAAAATTTCACATCTGTTTATCAGATAATTTAAGAAATCACTTATAGTGACTGTGTATACAAACCTTAAAAGATTTGATAGAGGACACACCATCTTGAGCTCTCTGATAGTCATAACGAGAAAATGGTCCCTTTAGATTAGCACCAGTGTGTCTCATCTCTATGTGCTCTTCTACAGCTATGTTTCCCCAGTGAGATAACTCAATAATTCTCTCCATAGAAGTGACTGTCAAAAATGGACTATTGTTTTCTGCATGTACTCTTAATTCAGCCTGAAATACAAAAAACAAAATATAATAAATTCCTACGTCATCAAGTGGTCCTGATTTTACTGTACTTCACTTGTATAGATCTATGTCAGTAGATAATCAGTAATACAAACTCCTCAAATGTGGTATTGACAATTACTTCAAAGTTATATGTAACAAGCCAAGGCAAAGAATACCAAATATTGCTTCAAAACCACGAGAACATTTCTGTATATGGAGTGAAAAATCATTTTGCAGTATTTAGACAATTCCTTTTGATTGTGCAGTGTTGGAGAACATTTTGACTGAAATATTTTCATTAAGTTTATAGATACGATTGGAATTGGAATTTTGCAATGGTCAATGCATGATTAGGTAGGTTGGACATACATGCATATTTTTGAAGATTTTGTTTTTGAGGCATGCAACACATTTTATATATGGCAAAATAAAAACTGCCTAAAACTCAAAAGTAGAATAAATGTTGCACTTTCAGGAAAAGATTTTGATAAATATATAAATAGATAACAAATGGCAAATACATGTAGATGTAAGTTGTAAAATTTTCTAAGTATGACTCAATATTTGTGTTTCTCTGGATTAGTAAAAATCATACTACACTCTTTAAAATTTGGCTTTATAAGCAAATTGTAAAATATCCAAGAGACAGACTAGCCAGTTTGAAGATTCCTTGTTCTATAAATGTTTCATTTTTGGAGATTTTAAAAATGGAAGATATTTTTTTCTAGATTTATTTATAAAGTTTTACCTCTGAAAATGGTTCTCTTGATTCATATGGTCCATAGGTAATAATTTTATCGCTGGCAGACACAGGTTTTGGTGACTTGCTGTAGGATTCTATATTAGATGACGAGGTGGTTACAGTTGTTGTCTGTGTGGTTGTCTTGTATGGAGAATACAGATATACACTTCCTGTAAGTACTACTTGCTGTTTTTCTGCTTGTGTAATCTCTGAAGGATATGGTTGCAATGCGTGTGCAAATACTGCATCTACAGTAACTTTAGCAGATTTACCACTTTCTAGTCCAGACTTCAAGTTGATACGCCAAAATCTTTTATCACTATATAACAGGAATATAAGAAAATAAACTATTACAGTCTTATCCATAAAAGAGTAAAGCATCCTTAGTGTCCCTCCATAACTTTTTCAGGAAGCTGTGGTGGCCTAATGGATAAGACGTGGTAAAATAAATGTCAACTTTGCAACAATGAGGTATGTTATTAAGGTGGTTCACGCTTTCCATGCAATATTTGAATGCATGTATTATAACCATTCAAAAGTAGATTCACTCTTGTTAGAAATGAATTTTTCAAGATTAAACTATGAACTTAAGAAGCATATGTTCATTGGTAGCAGTTGTATGCTGTAAAATCTGAAGTTTTGGAGATATTGGATTGTTATACTACCTAGATTGTGGAATGTTTTGTTATAGTCTGATCACATTTTCAGTAATGAAAAAACATGTTTTGAATGGGTGGCGTGATTCAAACTTAGATATCTCATTTGATATATCTTCAGTAGACTTGAAATATCATGTGTTATTAGAACATATTTTTCATATTTTGAATATTTTTTTCAAATACTCTCAGCTTTTTCAATTTTTTTATTTTAATTTATATGAATAAATTTAATAAACTTTTTCGATAAAAGTTTGTTGAGAAATTAATACTTGTTTCTTTGCAGTCTTGTTTTAAAGATAAGTATTTAAAAATACTATTTTTCTATCTGCATGGTTAAATTTTTAATATTCACTAGTTTTTGAGTTTTTGGGAGTCAAAATTGAGCAATTAAATGAAAGGTAGCTGTTGTCCCTCTGATATTTTGATATGGCATATTCGACAGTTTCATTAATGTAAGTCATTCATAATTGGGTTCTGATTGGCTAATACGTATTCATGCGATACGGGTTTATACATGTGTTTCTATTCCTAATTAGTATACATCACGGACTTGCACTTGTTTATGAATGGACAACAGGTAAAACAGCACAAACATCAAAATAATGAATAATATTCATTTATTACACATGTTTGGCCTAGAACGACACAATTTTTTTAATTAATGTTTTAAAACTACAAAACAGCTCATCTAACAAAGCCACGATTTTTGTCTCAAAAGATGTAGTGTTTGGCGATAATGCAGTTTACTATGCGATACGCAACGTTTGAATTCAGATTAATATAAGAAATTTAAAAAAATTATTTAAACAGATGTTATAAAAATTACAGATCTACATATAATATTCATGAAATTTGAGGTAAGTAATCCACGATCTTTTTTATACCACATCGGTTTTCATCACTGAATAAGTAATCAGACTATAAATAGTATCCATGTAAACATTTACAGATTTTTTGTAAATGTGGAAGCCTTATATATTGAATAATGTAGACTATCAAGATTAGAGGAACATTAAACATTGCAGGCAATCTTTTCTCTAAAACAGTAAACATTTGTTTATGCAAAAAACACTAATGCAAGTTTTTATTCCAACTGGACCATTTTAAGTGTATGGTAATGCCACCCGACATCAATTTAAAAGAATTTACTTGCAAAAAACAAATAATGTTTTATCTATCGACAAACCTTTGACCAGCAACACTGGTTTCTACAGTTGTCAACTGATAGTCATTTTCATCATCTTTTACCTGCAAAAAATTAAGGAACAATAATTAATATTAAATTTAATATTGATGCATTTTATCAAAAGAATAACATGAAAAATGAAACTGGTGATTTTAAGAACTGTTAAACTGACTAATTAGGCAACTAATTACTAAGGTAAAAAGTAAACTGTGTTAACAGTGGTAAAGATGGAATTAAGGGACTCAACATACACTAGCTTGATCTTTTCCTCATTGACTGGTAAACTTATTTTAATTTTTGTTCAGCGCTCACACACAGCAAAAACTGTTTTGCCACAGGTTTATATATCATACGTGCCATATTTTCATGGGAGCAAACTTTGAGATTGGTGGCAATTTTAAGGGAAGTTTTACGTAAACCTGTAATGCCGACAATTTTCATGTATTCTAGGTTTTGTGACAACTATAAATGCTATTGTGTTTTCTATACCTGTCGCAGCTTAATGTCTTTTTCAGACTTTGGTCTTTCATCTGAATTTTCATGAAAAATAGTTTAGTGGTCATAACATTATATATAATATTCAAAAGATATGCATTTTGTCAAAACATTAAATGATAAAACCCCCCGACTTTTTTTTTTCCATTGTATCAATGAAAAGATTTATTCATTAGATACCCACAGTACACATTCAAGACTTTTTAACATCAAGCTACATACGAGACGAAATAGAAAATTCATGGGACACAACAAGATCTTAAATGGTTGAGTACATATTCAGTATTGAAAAGAACATGTTATTCAACTGTTTAATGATCATTGAAAGAATGGGTTTATTTTTTGTCTGGAAGAATAAATAAGTTACACAACAAAAACCTGCTTTCAGATGTTACTTCATACAGGTGTGACCAAGTACACCATGAAGGCGACAACGTGTGTCCACTTGCCGATTAAGTGATTATCCACAGTACATTGCAAATGACTTTTGACACTCCAAACCATGTTTATTCAGTAATTATCGAGAACGATTGGCGTAGCTTGTTTGGAAAAAAAATAAAGGAAGTTATAGCAATTTCCCGTGAGAAATCAATCTACTGCCGGGAGTTTGAAAAATTGACAAAAATCCGTGAGGTTTTGTCTCACGGCATGAGATATGGCATGTATGATATATTATATATGAAAACAACATGAACATGCTCTACTTGCTAAACCCTATTTATATCCCCCTTAACCTTAACGAAGGCTATCAAAAGTATTGATGTGCAAGACAAATTTAGTAAAAACTTTGTAAGAGAGGAGGTGCACACATGTTGATTCCCTTTCATTGTTCAGTAGTGATTTGAGCATGCATTTCTAAAATTGTTACAGGTCCCAGAAAGCTACACCATGATAGAATGGCCAAAATTGGGTTTATTTGCACTTGGATCAAACAAGGACATAAGAAAAAATATATGTAGCGCAGATTAAACAATAACCAGTTATTCACTGTTCTACATTTATTAGTAAAACTACTAAATAGAAAAATAGAAGTGTTCAACGGTTATAGTTGACAGCTAAACCGGAAGTACGTGTCCAATGACGATTGGTCAAAATGTTGCAGACGAATTTTATAGCTACGTAACGTTTTTTCATTTAAAATACGTACCGATGCTCCCAAATACGCCAATTTATCTTGCAATGCTGGTTCAACGGCGAACAAAAACGATTTTACACTTGATCTTCCGGTATTTTCAACTGTCAAGCTAGATGATACTTTCACCAAGTGAGAAGCTATGTCAATCTTCCTTTCAACTTTGCTTATGACTATTGAAGTGTCAATAGTGTCCTGATTGGTTTTGCATCGGCCAGATATACACATACACAAGATCAAACACAGACAAATTATGTACTTCATGTTGAAAATATATCGGATTGGTGTAGATTCTTTCGCCGGTGTAACCTCCCTTCGCAACTTCGCCGGTAGCTCAACCGGAAGTAGTAAGCAAAAGACTTGCTGTCAGTTTTCCAGATTTTGTTTGATAACTCCACTCGTTGTTTGGAGCACCGTTGACTGTATATAATTTCTTATGGATTCCTCTCATATTATGAACATGCCTTTATTTTATTTAGTTTAAACAGTATTTATTTGATAAATTAAATATAATACATATAACATTATAAATAATTAATTAATAGGATTCTGGAACTAGAGAATATCTCTAATATTAACCAGTCTCCTATATCTTAGAGAACTTAAACGTCTAATAAAGGTGTATAATTAATTACATAATAATAGTAGTAGTAATAATATGGTAATAATAATAAGAAGAAATTGTGGTAGATAATGATAATAATAAAATTGTGAATAACAATAATAATAATAATTGTGAATAATACTACTAATAATAATAATAATAAATATCGGTGGAATGATTATGATTATAATATTACTAATAGTATAAAAAGATTGAATTGTTATGAATAATAATAATAATAATAATAATAATATAATAATAATAATAAAACTAGAGATTGTAACTGGGATACCAGTTACGTATGATTCCCCACCATCCCGATGATAAATAATTTATGGCATATATCTGGTGTATGATTTAATCATTGCTTGGTATGATTAAAGTGTCGTAACCAGCTTATGTCCATTCAGAATTAGTTTCCCCGGGTATTTAACTACGTATTCAATTAAGCAATTTACACCCACCCACCCACCTTCAAGATAACGAAAATGAACACGTCTTGGTTATCTACACAGGCAACATATTATTGGTACCAAATTTCATCTAAATCCATCAAGCCGTTCCCGAGATATGCTTCAGCATATGGTCCTGACGGAATAATAATAATAATAAAAATAATAAAAATAATAATAAGAAGAAGAAACAGAACGAAAACAATATGATTCCCCACCTTCGGTGGTGGGGAATCATAATAAATACAAAGTGTGTGCGTATGCGAAAAATAGATACATGGGTGTATTCATATATCATTGAAAAATACATCATAAACTTACTAATAATAATAAAAATGAAGTTAATTAAACACATTTGGTGTGTAACAAGTAATTAATATGATAATAATATGACTGACAATGGTAATAATAATAATAAAAGCCATGATATGTTGAATATTCATAATACAAGCTACATATTTTGAACTAATGAAAAACAGTAAATAGTGTTAAGTAAAACGTTTACTTTTTAAAATGAATTCCTGTACTGTTAGAAATATTATTTTATTTTGTTCAACGGACAAGGTAGGGTCACCAAACAATAATTTTTCAACGGTTAAAACATATGGAAGTGTTAATATGGTTGATGTTCGAATATGTCTAAAATTTTGACAATATAAAAGAAAAGGATTGTTGTCTTCTATTTGACCACAATAGGGCTCTGGATCTAAATGTTTACTATATAAATGACACTTTAGAGAACTACATTGTAAGCGTAGCCTTGTATGGAGTTGACCCAATCTTGTCCCACAATTATAAAAATTTGGAACTTTGATATGAGAGTTAATAAGTTTCTTAAAAATTGGTAAGGAGTTATCTCTTACATCGCTAGGTAAATTATTCGATTCTGTAATAGTGTAGGGCAAGAAGGAATTTTGATAATAGGAAGTTTTACATGATATGTTTCGAATATTTTGGGAACCACGCGTGTTATGCGAATGAATATCGTTTTGTAAAGGTGGGATAAGCATGCGTAAATATGGAGGGGCTAGATTATGATACATTTTATAGAACTGGACTAACTTGTAATTATTTCGTTTTTTCTGTAAAGTTTCCCATCCTGTTTCAGAATAAAGCGTGTGTATATTAGCGAGGCGCGTTGCACCAGAGACAATTCTGGCGGCTTCTAAATTTACTTTTTCTATTCTTAATTTTAAATTTTCTGGTATGTTTCCCCACACAACATCGCTATATTCAAGTAATGGTCGGATAAAAGTGAAATATATTTTTTCTAAAACACCCCTTGATAAAATAAATTATATTTTATTTACTTTACGCTATATAGGAAAAATTATTTTTCCGACAATATTCAACCCAGATTCATTATAAAATTTAAGAGTTATGATAACATGGATATATTTCAAAATTTTATCATGAATCTTGGCTCTGTGATCAAAAGTTTAATATTAGCGAAAAAGTTAATTCTCGAAATATTTAAGGAACTTCATTGTCGTAGGAAATAAATATGTTTTTCATATCACATATTTATATATTTATTTGCTACGGCAATAAGATTCCATAATTGTTTTAATTTTTTCCACAGAACTACCCGGGCTTTAATAGTAAAATAAACATGCATAGTTTGTGAGATTTTAGGCATAAATAAGACAAGTACGAGAATCGAAACAGAGTAATTATAAACCGAGTAATTTATAAAAAGTAGTTGTCAGCACTGTTTTATTTTTTGACACATGATTGGAAAAATGTCAAGATGTTTTGCACTTCAATCTACCATGTGACCATAATTTGATGTAATGAATATTTTTGTTTAAATACCAAAACAATTATTAAAAAGAATTTTCCAAGCACGCCAAAACAATGAAGATCTTAATGGTTTCTGATTGAAAAATCGGAAACGAATTGAAACCTAATATTCGGATGGATTAATTGATTGAATCAGGAGGTTTTACGTCACACCAAGAACATATTACTCGTATCGAGACGTCATCAGCTATTCCTGAAGCGGAGAAATTTGACCTATGCGCGCTCCGGACAATTTTCATGGAGGGTTCTGTCGTGACATCGTCTCTCAGTCTGAAGAATCCCGTGACTTTCACATCTAAAGCCGAGTGTTTGGCGAAAAAATAGTCACTACCAATTTTCAAGACGTCGCCAGACCCTGACCGCGTTTAGAATCCACGGCCTACCACAAACGAAGCGCTGGAACAATCCACCAACTGAGCTTCCGTGGTGGTGAAACTCAAGTTGTTTTTCAGACCAGTGTCGTATAAAGCTAACTATAACCTAAGTTATATGTACGTGTTTATGTATAATTTTAACTATTGCCATTAGATATCAGGGGCGTAGCTGGGTCAGAGATATAATGAGGCACAAAGCGCCGATGAGGGGAGGTGCCGCGTGAGTGGGTATCCCCCTCCTGTGTTGTGGGGGTGGGGGTGAAACATTAGATAGAAAAATACGCAAATCGGAGTGTTTCAGTGTCTATATTACACACCGGCGCTGCCGGTAAAAATTTAGACTAAAGACGTTAATTCAAAAGAAATATTGGCTTTATTTAGTGCTCGCTTCGTGTGTGGAAGGTCGACGTTCGAATACCGACCAGGCATACAAAAAAAAAAAAAAAAAACCCAACTTAAAAAGTGATATTCTTGAGCATTTAGAAATGAATCCTTTGGATAAGATTTTTATAAAACGATCCCCTTGGTACAGTGGGCATGACACGCTAAAAACACTCACTGCACATCGCCCTTCACGCACTGGATATACATACAATAACTGGTGACTTCTCAATGAAACTGAAATGTCTTGACAGGGACGTAAATCCCCATTCAATCGATCAATCCTTCAATAACCTAAGCAGGACATTGTTTAAGTTTGACTGAACAGAAAACATGTCGACTACTTCATTTTTACTGTTCCACGGTGAAATGTGGTACCCCAGGCATAAGGTATACGCAGTCTTTTCCATAGCAAAATGCTTTGAATCGCATATATACTTTTCCGTTACCAGAGATATCTTTATTGACATGACACTTTAGAACATACTTTATTCTACAGATAGAAAGTAATTTTAACTAATATTTCATTAATGTTAATTTTGAAATGCATGATTTTTTCTATGGGTCATTTCCTTATATTTTCCGTGGACATCCTTTAAACATATTTGAAATTTTATGCTGTGCTGCCATTTTGCAAAATAACTTCCCCAGCAGCATTCACCATACCGAAGAAAATCACTTTTTATATGACGTAATATTATGACGTGACGTCGGATAGGCGGAAAATTTAAAAGATAGCAAGGGAAAGAGAAACTCCATGCAGTAGAAACGTTGGAAAAAGAAACTTGTATTGAATTAATTGAATTTATTTAAATAATTCTCAATACATCAATATTTTGTCAAAATAATGTGTAGGTACGTGCCTTTTGGCCTAAAGGCAGCTACGCCACTGGATATGGACCATGATTGGCTAATAAACAATCTTATCTTATATGTCCGACTTTCTGTTTAGACCTTTTTGCCTCGTTCATGATCTCTTGGATAGCAGTGTTCGTGATACATTGTTTTGAAATCACAGTTATAAAACTGGCGAGACATGCTTACAAATAATAAATAACAAGACAAACATAATTTAACACCACCAATAGAAAATGAATAGCTGTGTAACAAGCGGCATTAGCCAATGTAATCAATTAACTAGGTAGTTACGTCTTGTAACATTATCGTAATGTTGACCATTTTGTAATTCATTGTTTTCACTTACAAAAACAGCCAAATAAGCAAAAATGACATTTCGAGGGCAACAACTCTTATAGCAGAGGCGGATCCAGAATTTTAGAAAGGGGGGGGGGGCGTATAATGTGAGAGCAGAAGACTCGAACCCGCTAGGGGGTTCGGGGGCATGCTCCCTCGGAAAATTTTGAAAAAATGGCGCAAAAATCCTGCATTCTGGTGCAATCTGAGCTGCATCAAAGAGGAAAAAAATCTTTCATTCAAAATGCCTGTATCATAGTATGAAAAAGTGTGAACAATATGTATTGTTAGCGACATAAAGGGGGGGGGGGCGTACGCCCCCCGCTGAATCCGCCACTGTATAGTTACCAAACTTGATAATTAGATGTTGTCATATTGATCATATTTTTGCAATTTATTGTTTTTAGTTTACCTGAGCCGGTCTCAAATGATGATCTGATTAAAGTTTGTCTCTCCGCGTTGCCTTGCTGTCGGCTGCGCGGTGGTGTCCATCGTTCCATTTCCTATTTCATTTAACATAGAGAACCAATAACGTTAAGTTGATTGATTAAATGGGGTTTTATATCCCAGTCAAGAATATTTCACTTATATCGAGACATCACAAACTAAAGGTGAAGTTTTTACCTTCAGTGCAATGCGTTTTGGGGAATGTGCAGGGAGGGTTCTTTAACGTGCCACACCTGTCGTGACACGGGGATTCATTTTTTAGGTCTCTTCAGAAAAAACCCGTGACTTTCATTTCTAAATGACAACTGTTTGACAAAAGAAAAGTCACTGCCAATTTTCAAGTCTTGATCAGACCCTGGCCGTGGTTCAACCCCATGACCTCCCACTCATGGAGCTAGTATTCTACCAAATGAGCTACCGCAATAGTCCAATAACATTAAAGAATGATTAATAAGAAAACATAAGTATAAATAAAATGACTTTTATTAAAATGTTATATATGTATCACTATAAGTAATATACATGTAAGTACTGAATAAAAATTGAATAACAAAATTAAAAACTCACAAACTGTACAACTAATCTGACAACCTAATTGTTATAAATATAACACAGTAATACAAATATTATCAGATCTATATACAGGTACATGTTTTGTGTCTGTGTGTACAGATGTGTTTGTGTACAGATAAATTGTTAAGCTTTCAAATAACTTGGAGAGATTCAGACATCTGGCCTAGCTCCAATAGCCAGCCATTCTTAAAGTTTTTTCCATCACAACACTGGGACCATCCCTACTAATTGTGGTTGATATGAAAACACTAGGACTGTCACTGCAAACACTAAATAACATGATAACACTAGGACACCTACTGCCAACACTAGATCATATGTCAATACTGAGACTGCCGCTGCAAGTACTAGATGATGTGGCAACTCTGGGACTACTGCTGCCAACATTAGATGACATAACAACACTGGGCCTGCTGATGTAAACAATGGTTCACCTGGTGTCATGATAATGTGACTGGGGGAGTGGTATGCTTGTCTGGTATACTGACACCGACTGTGAGCAAGCACTTTAAGGTCACCAGATAACATGAAACATTGGGATTGCTGCTGCCAACTCTAGATGACAGGACAACACTGGGATGGCTGCTGCCACATCTAGGTGACATGACAACACTAGGATGGCTTCTGCAAACTCTAGATGACAGGACAACACTGGGATGGCTGCTGCCAACTCTAGATGACAGGACAACACTGGGATGGTTACTGCCAACTCTAGATGACAAGGCAACACTTGGATGGCTGCTGCCAAATCTAGATGACAAGACAACACTTGGATGGCTGCTGCCAACTCTAGATAGATGACAGGACAACACTGGGATGGCTGCTGCCAACTCTAGATGACAGGACAACACTGGGATGGCTGCTGCCAACTCTAGATGACAGGACAACACTGGATGGGAGGCTGCCAACTCTAGATGACAGGACAACTGGGATGGCTGCTGCCAACTCTAGGTGACAGGACAACACTAGGATGGCTGCTGCCAACTCTAGGTGACAGATCAACAGTGGGATGGCTGCTGCCACATCTAGGTGACATGACAACACTAGGATGGCTGCTGCCAACTCTAGATGACAGGACAACACTGGAATGGCTGCTGCCAACTCTAGATGACAAGGCAACACTTGGATGGCTGCTGTCAATTCTAGATGACAGGTCAACACTGGGATGGCTGCTGCCAACTCTAGATGACAGGACAACACTGGGATGGCTTGTGCCACATTTAGATGACAGGACAACACTGGGATGGCTGCTGCCAACTCTAGATGACAGGACAACTGGGATGAGTTTTGCCCTATCACTATTTTTTTTTTAAAAATAATTGCAGTAGATAGAAAAGTTTATTTGTCTTAAGGATTTTTACCTATGTCATAACCCTGGATATTTTGATTGATTACATAATACATGTACCTAAATGTTCCCAGAATACTGCAATTTTTACAACAAAGATCCAAAATTATGTAGATTGGTATCTAAGTCTAATATATTGTATAACAGATCCATAAAAACTGTAACAGTAATCACATCCACAGTACACTAGTGAGTAAATTGTCTCTTCTTAAACAAAACCAAGTGTTCATATGAAACACAAATTGTAAGAATTCCTACTACTTTCAGAAACTCTAATAAAATAAACACTACTATCAGGAGCTTCCATACAACTCAATAGAATGATACAACATTCAAAGTGAGCTGAAAGTCCATTAAGAATTTTTAAGGAAAAACGTTTTAATAAGCACATTTACTCAAATCTTAACATTAAATAAAACATGAAAAAAATATAAAGTATATGTATAAAATAAAGGGTAAAATAAATGTTGTGGATATATTACAATGTTGTTTTTATGTCAAGGGAGACACTAAATACAGGTAACAAAACATTTTTATCTTGCTGACCCCATAGAACCATTTCTATCCCATCAATTCTAAGGAAGAAAATAGGATCAGATAATATGTTACATATACATGCAAGGGGGACAACTCAATACTAAAACATAGTTAATTTACAACCACTGGCACCAGGCCATCATTAGTAAATGAGTACAATAAATAATTATAATATAATAACTACAAGTATATCAAGTTTACAAATCAAAAGTTAAATAGTATAAATTTTAAATTGACCATTTTATCTTCCCTATCACTGGCCTCTTTATGAGAATTCATGATTGACCGTTTTATCTCCCCTATCACTGGCCTCTTTATGTGAATTCATGATTAACCGTTTTATCTCCCCTATCACTGGCCTCTTTATGAGAATTCATGTGATTAATCATTTTATCTCCCCTATCACTGGCCTCTTTATGTGAATTCATGTGATTGACCGTTTTATCTCCCCTATCACTGGCCTCTTTATGAGAATTCATGTGATATAACTACTTCTTGGCCAGGAACTAGGAGCCACATATTACTACTTCTTGGCCAGGAACTAGGAGCCACATATAACTACTTCTTGGCCAGGAACTAGGAGCCACATATTACTACTTCTTGGCCAGGAACTAGGAGCCACATATTACTACTTCTTGGCCAGGAACTAGGAGCCACATATTACTACTTCTTGGCCAGGAACTAGGAGCCACATATTACTACTTCTTGGCCAGGAACTAGGAGCCACATATTACTACTTCTTGGCCAGGAACTAGGAGCCACATATTACTACTTCTTGGCCAGGAACTAGGAGCCACATATTACTACTTCTTGGCCAGGAACTAGGAGCCACATATAACTACTTCTTGGCCAGGAACTAGGAGCCACATATTACTACTTCTTGGCCAGGAACTAGGAGCCACATATTACTACTTCTTGGCCAGGAACTAGGAGCCACATATTACTACTTCTTGGCCAGGAACTAGGAGCCACATATAACTACTTCTTGGCCAGGAACTAGGAGCCACATATTACTACTTCTTGGCCAGGAACTAGGAGCCACATATTACTACTTCTTGGCCAGGAACTAGGAGCCACATATTACTACTTCTTGGCCAGGAACTAGGAGCCACATATTACTACTTCTTGGCCAGGAACTAGGAGCCACATATTACTACTTCTTGGTCAGGAACTAGGAGCCACATATTACTTTTTGGCCAGGAACTAGGAGCCACATATTACTACTTCTTGGTCAGGAACTAGGAGCCACATATTACTACTTCTTGGCCAGGAACTAGGAGCCACATATTACTACTGGCTTATATACCAGTAAATGTATGGTATTAAAAACATTATAGAGAAGATAGTAAAAAATTCAACATTTGAAAATTATCAGACAACAAGTAATACAAGTAAATATATGGTGTAATAGAAGCCAGCTACTCTGACTGTTAACAATGTAAAGAAAGACTTTATCTAGTATTGCACACAAGTATTTAACAATTTATATACTCAAACTTAACAAATCGACTGACATTGTACTTAAAGCAGTGGATAAGGGTATTACACTCCAGATAGTCATTTCTTGAATGTTGGAGGAATCAGTACTTGGATAATCCTACCGACTTTCAGAAAATGAACTGACAAACTTTCCCACAGTAAAATCTGCCACAATGTCATTCCAAATTAGGTGGTGAAATGTACTGTGTTAAAAAAACTAGTATTTCAGATCATTCATCAAATGTGGCCCCGATCAAATATTGTTTGGTTTTTTTTTTTTTTTAATTTTGAATTTTTACAGAATTGATTTTTCTGTCTTACCAAAAAAAAAATTATGAAACAAAATAATTTTGACTTTTCCTTTAAGACATGCACAAAAAATTTAACATGATTAAAAGATAAATGATAGTAAACAATATATAAACAGGTAATGGTTTGGTACTATAAAACTGGGCTTTGAGACTAATTGTGTTCATTTGAGCTATGAATGTCATTGATCATACGATGTGTATATGAAAATAAATGTAATGCCATTAGTCTGGCTGTTCCAGTAAATGGACATACATCATGTATAATAACTGTACACTAAGTACCTTGCAGGTACATGTATTTGAATTTTATTATGGATAAAAAAGTTGAAGCAAAAATATTTTTTTAAATCAGAAAATATAAACATGTATAACTTCTATATGTTACACAAATAACACAATGTTAACTCCTTCACTTTTATTATGCATAAAAACATAAATATATCTATATAAAAAAAGATTAATCTCACCTACACAGAAATAATATCAAATATGGTATGAAGTAGAGTGCTTTAAAAGAAAAGGATAGGAAGGGAGAGAGGGGAATAGAAATGTTTTTGTGTGGTATTCCTCAGTTCACGTTCTTTCCTAACTGAATAAATTAAATCAAACATAGTAAGGCTCTAGATTCAATTGGTAAGTACTTATATTTAGATATATCTAAAGTAAATTAACATTTCCGAAAACAAGAACTATTTAGACAAAAAAGCATTCTTGTAGCTAACAATAATTGATAATTTGTAATGTTGAATAACCAGTATTTGTTTATTAATTTATTTTCATATTGAGTCAATAAAATCTTTTGTAGTCATAATTTAAAAATCAAGATTACAAAAATACACATTCAAAAGAAACATATGGAGTTGTATAAGAGTAATATACTTGGCAATAGCCAGAGTTACACAAAACATGGCACAACAAAACAAAATATTTAACAAATATTAATATTCTCTCAGAGAAAAAGCATAAATAAAATAATACATTGGCTTTATATTCATGCAGTTTTACATAAACAACAAATGTCTGTAAAAACAATAATGATATGATGATGACAGAATGAATGAATGACTTGTAGCAGAATTTGATTTTTTATGTAATACATGCAAATGAAATCATTTGATGTCAAATTCCAAAGTCCAATGAACTTCAATTTTCACTGCACAAGTGACGCATGCACAGAATTATTTTTCCATAGGAAATGGAATCTAATTCACTGTTTTCCAGTAAAAATAAGATTTAAGGTAATTCAAGATCACTCTTGAAAAGTGAATAAGACATTCTCCATTATAATAGTGTGACATCAATGTACAGGTGTATTAGAACCTGTCTAAATTGAACACTGTTTGACAAAAGTTAGTAATCATAAGGCAGGTTCATATAGATTTATTTAACAAAGAATACTTATCATGTTTATGTCCAAATAAATTAGCTCAGTTTAGCCTGGCAGGTTTTAGGGTTGACTCTGGGTTTGGTTTTTGCAGATTCCACTGTAGTTACATTTAATATATAAATACATGTAATGTTATCAATATACATAATACTGTCTTCTCTGAAAGGCTATAGATCTGGCATCAAACCAAAATGTTCCATCACATACACTGCAATAACGACAAATTCCAGTAATATCAATATCTGTGAACATACAAATGGAGAAACAAATAAAAATACACTGTATATATGACAACATGACAACACTGTATATATGACAACATGACAACACTGGATATATGACAACACTGTATATATGACATCACTGTATATATGACAACATGACAACACTGTATGTATGACAACACTGTATATATGACATCATTGTATATATGACAACACTGTATATATATGCCAACACTGTATATATGACAACACTGTATATATGACAACACTGTATATATATATGACAACACTGTATATACATGACAACACTGTATATATGACAACATTGTATATATGACAACATGACAACACTGTATATATGACAACATGACAACACTATATATGACAACACTGTATATATGACAACACTGTATATATATGACAACACTGTATATATATATGACAACACTGTATATATGACAACATGACAACACTATATATGACAACACTGTATATATGACAACACTGTATATATGACAACACTGTATATATATGATAACACTGTATATATATATGACAACACTGTATATATGACAACACTGTATATATATGACAACACTATATGACAACATGACAACACTGTATATGACAACATGACAACACTGTATATATGACAACATGACAACACTGTATATATGACAACATGACAACACTGTATATATGACAACACTGTATATGACAACATAACAACACTGTATATGACAACATGACAACACTGTATATATATGATAACACTGTATATATGACAACACTATATATGACAACACTGTATATATATGACAACACTGTATATATATGACAACACTATATATATGACAACACTGTATATATGGCAACATGACAACACTGTATATATGACAACATGACAACACTGTATATATGACAACATGACAACACTGTATATATGACAACACTGTATATATGACAACATGACAACACTGTATATATGACAACACTGTATATATGACAACATGACAACACTGTATATATGACAACACTGTATATATGACAACATGACAACACTATATATATATGACAACACTGTATATATGACAACAATTAATCTTTATCTAAATGATACTGAGACAATTTAGGTTGACTAATTGATTGTATAGGGTTTTACGTCTCTGTCAAGAAAAAACTACTTATATCAAGACATCACCAGCTATATGTGAAATGACAGAAACTTTTGCAGTGCACTCGGGGACATGTGTAGGGAGGATACTTCAACATGCCACACCTGCTGTAACATGAGGCATCAGTTTTTAATGTCTTTCCAAGGATCCTGCGACTTTCATTTCTAAATACCGATTGCTTGGCAAAAGAACTACCTATTTTCGAGTCTTGGTCTAACCTCAGACATGGCTCAAGCCCACAACCTCCCACATACAGAGAAAACAGTACCAACTGAGCTACAGTAGTGGTTGATAGAGACAGGAAATGGTTCTTAAAACTTGTTATTATACATGTACAAATAATTAGTTATCTCCCCTTATTTCCCATACTTTCTTCATTGAATTTTTTTAAAATATAACATGTGAGACTAGTTGCTTAAGAAAATTTAATAGTTATATTGATATTCCACATACTCTTTGATATATATGGTGTATTCGTGGCAAAGGCATCCGCTTTAAAGGATCATTGAGTTTATTTTCTGTATATAGTGCCTTTTTTAACTTAAGGTCTGATCCGGCTGAGGAATCATACCAACAATCTCTAAATGACTAACCAAACAGTATACTCACTGTGCTAATAAGAACAAACATAGAACTGGTCCCATCTTTTGTCTGAACAAAGTCAAGTTGAACAAAGCCATAAGTGATTTCTTACCTGTTTACAAACTCATTTCATAATCACTAAGGTTCAATTTTACCCAGACATTTTTTAAAGCAACAGAAATCCCATGGTAACCTACCAATTTGCACTACTATATATGTACATATATGAGGTTTCATTTCAGTAAGCAGTGATAGTGGTGTCAATTTCTGTGTCAGTGAGTTGCTATAGTTACCTTTGAAGTTATTGTGATTTTTCAGTTTACAGATGGGTACGGTGGTGGTGCTGATTTTTCTGGGTAGCTTGTATTCTCTAGAGGTGGAGCTGATGGAGGAGCTGAAATACAGAAGCATGCTTTACTAGATAACATATTTTTATTTTCTATTTGACACCTGCAGTGAATTTCTCAATGAATTTTCATTGCCTGAAGACTACATTAGGAATAATTTAAATGCTTTCTGCATGCCAAAATAATTTAAAAATGCAAGTTATAAACTCCAAGGAATTTGTCACGTGTTTATATTTATGTATGTGGTTAGACTCCACAGTTTTAGTTATACATGTATACACAATTTCTTAGTGTTAAGGTTAGTATAGTTTATTAGTATAAATGGACTCAAACTGGTGATATATACTGTGAAATCATTAATTTTCGTTGGGTCCAATTTTCGTGGAATCAGTAAAAAATAACATTTCGTTGGGACGTAAATTCGTGGTTTTACTGTTATGTCAAAAATTTAGTTTGTCCTATGAGCCTTGATAACGGGTAGGAAGTCATGCTTTGTTTGTTTATCGGCACCTATAGAAAAAGTTATTTGTTGAAATAAGAAAGCAATAAACCGTGACAGAGACGCGGATTAATGACTAAGTCTCGGATAGGCGCTATTTACCTGTAATCATTAGATCAGTATCAATTAACTACACAAGCGATGTGACACCTGGCCTGAGTAGATCTACCTGTTACGTTGTACAAATAAGCGGTAATTAATTAGATTTAAAAGTTTATGCATAGAACATCAATCACAACGTGTTTTATAATCACTTTACACGAAACTGAATGTTTTTCTGTGACATCGGCAACTTTATAAAAATTCTAATTATTGACCTCTGATGACCTAATCAGCTGTTTACGAGAGTAACAATGGCAGCTCTTACCGATTCGAATGAAGTTTCATATTTTTATAAATCAAACAGCTGACTTAGTAATAATAAATATAAAACAGGTTTATAGAGATTGTTAAAATGTTTATTCAATTAATATGTAATCGGATTGGATTGGAATTTAAATGAGACGGGTCTAATTGATGATGAAAGTTACCGTTAGAAACCTGTCTGTCCCCAGGTCCCTATCGTCCCGACCAGTTCCTAATTGAAAACAAACATTTTAAAAAAAATAATGAAGAATTTATTAAACATATATATGTACTTAAATAATTTTTATAATTAAATCAAACATCCACGCATCTATACCTTGTGAAAAGTTTGTGTTTATGTGTGAGGTACGCTAGAGCAAAAAATATGGTACATATATGCATGTCCATTAGTTATCATATATCTTGTCTTTTTACTTGAGGTTAATGTTACGTGGTGGTCGTAAATTCGTGGTTCAGACTGTCCACTAAAAACGAAAATTGATCCCCAACGAAAATTAATGATTTCACAGTATATATATGGGACTTTCGTGTTCTCTTAATGGATTCACAAGACTGAAACTGAAATATCAACCCGACTTGAAATTGAGCTTTAACAAAATGGTCTAAAGGAGTATTGTATGCTGGAAGGGGCTGCAGAAAGACTATAAGATTCATTCATACCAGATGGTTGTGGTGGCACATGCTGCTGGGGTGGTGGATAACCTTGATACTGATTATAGCTTGGTGGCGCAGAAGCTGCAGGGGGTGGATGAACTGTGTATCCTACTTGTGGTGGCTGAGTGGCAGTGTATCCCCTAATGGTGGCTGATTTGTTGTGTATCCCCCTGGCTGTGAAGGATAACCAGCAAATACTGGTGGTTGTTGAACAGAGTATCCGTCTACCCCTGCTTGTGGTTGTTGTGTTGTCTGAGGTGGATAGGAACTTTGAGGCTGTCCCTGTGTCGTCAACTGGTATGTAGTTGTTTGGGGAGTTTGACGATAAACATGTCCTTGTGATTGCCGTCCTTTCATACAACAGCAACAAATACATATTATAAACACTATAACCATGACTATTAAACCAATCACTATGGCAACAATAATTCCTAAGGTCATCACAGTAGTATGTTCAGCAGTCTCAATTTCACTTTCCACACCAGATGAGGATACAACTAAAACACAAGAGAAAAACAAAAACTGAATAAAACCTTAAAAGTTTTGAATAAAAAGCAATCATTACTTGATCCAATCCGTTTTAATTCATTCTTAAAATAAATAAATGAATAAAACAAATTAAACACCCCCAGTGTCCCAAATTACTACATAAATATCTATACCACAGTACAGAATATCTTCAATTTTTTGTTAAAACTGTGGCATGTACCATTCAACATACCATACATTACAATCTCCTATGAGCTCATGAAATTTGTAATAAGGGAGGGCATCAGTTAAGTTACTTATGTTGCATTAGTTTCAGAGAAGATACAGTTCTACACAAATATGTTGTGCCAACTGGTTTAGAAGACATTCAGTTTAGACAGGTTCTACTGTATTTGTGACATCCATGGGGTAAATATACAACATATTACCTGCATCATTTTTGGTGTAAAGTTTTAAATCAAATCTAGCACCATATGTATCGTGTAAATCAAGCTCTATATAAGGTGAGGAACTACTAGTGCAAACTTCAAACTTATCTTCAGAGCTGTATGTTGTCCATTCCTACAAAACAATAAAGTTAAAGGATTAAATCATATTAAAGGAGTAGAGCAAATTGGACTAGGAATCAAACCAACAACCCTCATACTCTATAGGCCTACCAACAGAGCTTGACTAAGATAAGCTTGATTAATGTTAAAGGTCAATTGACCTTATATATTACAACATACTGTTTTAGCACAAACAAATTTTAGTGGTCAGTTACTTAAATTAATCTATCAGCTTGTATACTAACATAATATTATGGGCAACAGTAATAACAAGAGATCCAAGGGCCTTTTCGCTCACCTGAGGGTACATACATATTTCATGCAGTGGTTCAATGGTCAATTACATAAATCAAAGAAAATGTCCAAATTTTCAGCAGTAAGGGCCAATATGCTACAATTTTTGCAAATAAATTATAACTTGTCCTAAGAGTTTAAAATCTAAATTTTTCAAGATAATTAACCATTTCATTTGTTTGCATGTGACCTTGACCTTCATTCATATATCAAAATGACCGTAAGGCCAATGCCTATAATATTCTAATATACCTGCCTATACAAAAAGTTTATAGTTTTTCAGATAATTAACCATTTCAGTATTTGACTGAACCTGTGGCCTTTACAATTCGGAAACCATGGCCTTCATAATGATCATTAGGCCAATGCTTACAACATTCTAATATACATACCTATGCAAAAAGGTTATAGTCTTCAAGATAATTAACCATTTCAGTATTAGCTTGCATCTGTGACCTTGACTTTTGACCCGATGACCTTCATTCATATATCAAAATGATCATTAGGCCTATGCCTACAACATTCTAATATACATACCTATATAAAACACTCTAGTTTTTGAGATAATTAACCATTTCAGTATTTGGTTTCATCTGTGACCTTGACCTTTGACCCTATGATCTTTATACATATATCAAAATAATCCTTGTGCCATTATAAACAATATTCTAATATACATGCCTATACAAAAAGTTTATATAGTTTTTAAGATAATTAACCATTTAAGTATCTGTTTGCATCTTTGACCTTGACCTTTGATTACACAAAACCTTCGTTCAAATATAAAAATGTTTAGGCCAATGCCTACAATATTCCGATATATATATTATAATGCTATGCAAAAAGTTTACAGTTTTCCAGATATATTGACAAATACACTAGTTTGAGCAATTTCTCCATTAAGCACCTTGTCACTTCCCCATTTTGGCCCCTACAGCTATGGTGTGTGTAAATCTGAAACTAGGTGCCCTAAGTATGCTACACATGATATATCTAAGCTGTACCTCTTCTATCTTCAGAGGAAAAGAATTTTAAAGATTTTTATTATTTCCCCCCTTATGGGACCCCAAGAAGACATAACTTCTTCGTTTACCTTCAAAATTGAAAAGCTTGTACGGAATTTCACACTGCTTCTATAGTTCTCCAAGCTAACAGTCAACATCTTCGCACAGATTTTATCATCCCAAAAGTCCTTCTTTCTAAGTTTAATCTTACAGTTTAGAGTCAACTTTCTCCATTTAATTGTTGTGCCATCTGTGTCTACTTTTAATGTTTTACATTGGGACTTTTTATAAATTGAAACTGCAAAAAAAAAGAAAAAGAAGCATAATTTGTCTGTCATTGTTTTTCACCGTCATTGATCAAAATGTTAAATAATGTCAACAGAATTCATTTTCTAAACAAAAAATTAATCATATTTTATACCTGTAAATAATAATATTAACATATGATCTTATTTAACACCAATGTGAAAACATAGCACTGTCGTGCTGTTGTACAGCGTATTTGGGGAAATTGTGTTGTGGCAAGACAGAATATAACCGAAAATTCGGGGGGGGGGGGGTCGATCTATGCATAGTCCGACGGATGTTTTTTTTTTTTTTTTTTTTTGAAAAAGAAACAATGTACCAAACCATGTATTGCTGAATTAAAGAAATTGAAGAAAATAATAATTTCATAAATATATGAAAAAGACAATCGGTAATTAAAATTTAAAAAAGTTGTACCCGATCGTTTTGTCATTTCGGATAGAGAGAAAGTAGAGTTTTGCAGATCCTACCGTCGCTATGAGGGGGTACATTCTAGCGTTTGTATGTAACTGGATCATTTGCTGTTAATCTGGGTTTTAATTTACTGCTGATTATCACTCACAATATTCCCGTTTCATGTTAATGGTGAAGTACAGTTGTTTTACCAGTTCCGAATTTTTACTACCGAATAATCTAAAATTTCAATCCGTTCAATTAAAGGAATCGCAAAATAACTTTCTAAATTTGCTTCTACTTGAATATATGGGCATTAATTGTTTAAATAATATAAACTTCAACCGCTTCCTAAATGTATGTGCAGGACAGGTCGACAGATTGTTGGTGACCTAGGTTAACGATGTAAACAAATCGTGATCACGGAAATGCTTTTTTCAAGAAAACATACTACCACGTGTTTTTGAGGACAGGTGTCGATTTTGGAATCAGTAAACATTTGTATTATAACACCACATAAATTTTATTTCCTCTGCTTGTGGATGACGTCTGCAGCAGCGCTTATATGAAACCCTGTTCGGAACTGGTAAAACGACTGTATTTAAAATTTGCACACAACAAATGTACGAATTATCTCCCTTTCACGAAAGTAAAATCTAATCGATAAACATTTTAGAATATGACACAATTGCCTCAACATCAAAATACGTTATCATAACCTTCAAAATAAGTTTAAATTTCCGTAGATTTCACGAAGAATTAATTAAACAACCTGCCGTTGCTGTTCATTTCATAAAAAGTTATGATTTTACATCGTAGGACGCAAACTTCTCGAACTACTTTTATTGTAAACATGAGATCAGTTCGCCAAATTGCAGAAATTATTAGATGCATCCCGTCGCAATATTTTACTAGATTCCGAAATGTATTCCGAAAATTTATTCCAAATGTGCATATGTAACCAAATGCATTACCCGTCTCAGAATACATATCTCACGATAAAACAGATATACTTCTTTTACGCTCATTTACCAGGCGCACTATTTTCAGGTGTACTCATATCTTATAATTTCATAGCAAAGAAGCTCGATATCTTGGAAGAAAGTGATGGCAATGTACGCGTTCACTTCGTTCACGCTGTACAAAAATTAGATTATGAGTCATTATTAGCTTTACCCACTTTTGTACTTAAGGTCTAATAAAAATATTGTAGTTTAATCCTTCTGTGTATTCGGACAAATTTTGATAATTATATTTTCAAGTGTCTGAGTACTTAGAGGAAATTTGAAATTATTCATTTGGAAAAATGGGGTGTCTGAATATTTAGAGGATGTCTGATATTTGTCCGATCGTAAGTTTGTCCTGGTGCCCTCCCTGTACATGTAAGACACTATCAATAATGATACAAACACATATATCATCTTTAATGTATTAGTATTAGTAAAACTTGTCTTTTGTGTTGTTTATTTCACAAAAAAGTCAATTTGAAGAATTTGTTGACCAATAATCATGATTCAATGTGCAATACACATTGAGGGATGTCATTTTGTTTGTAAGTTTTTGTCAGTAATTACCAACGTTTGAGGTTCATTATAATCATGCCTTGTCTTCTGCCACGATTTATAGTCAAAATTATAAAATAGTCAGGAATATTTCATCTCAGTCAAGAAAATTTCACATTTTTGTACATTTAAGAAACAGGACATATACGTAGGAATGGTCTTCGCCGCTGTATCATGTGAGCAATATACCTCTTCTTAAAAGATCGAAGTTATCACCCACAGAACAAAACAGTTAACAAATACATTGTTTTAAATCACATTTACAAGGATTTTCATCTTGGAAAAAAAAAAAAATAAACACACCGAAATGTTTATCATTCCATCATTATGCAAATGAAAGGATCTGAGGATCGGGAATTCCCATAGTTGAAACACTGAATCAAATGAATTCAACAAGTTTTCTCATCCAATAAATTTCATCATTTCCTGAAAAAATGTCTTTGATGTTGGATTTGTATATAGACAGGCAGAACTTCTGGCCCCATACAATTTTTTTCAACCAAGAATTTTCATTTCGATAAACTTTCAAAGAAAATTAAAGAACTTAATACAGGTATGACTTTATTGAGCTTACATAAAAAAATGTAAATTTATACATCATATATCACTTGTCCAAGTTACAATCATTACTCCATCACTTAAATACACAATGCAACAGACAAATAAAAATAACAAATTTTAATGTAAATTAACAACAAAGTTCTTGTTTTTATTCAATATTAATTAAAAGCAGTATGTATCGCATGTTCCGGGTGAGTACCAGCCAAATCGTGTCCGGATTTAGAGCCAAACAAGAGGTCCATGGGCCTTAACGCTCACCTGAGGCAGAGTACATATCTTTTGCAGAGGTTCAATGGTCAATGACATTAATAAAAGAGAATATCAAAATTTTCAGCAGTAAGGGTCAATAATATGCAAGTATTTTTGCAAATTAATTATAATAATTATATAAGTATGCTATATATAACATATCTAAAGTCTAGCTACAATATGTTATTTATAAACAGCTAAAACATCTGTATATTAAAATGTGCATTAGGCCAATACCTACAATATTCCAATATACATGCCTATACAAAGAGTTATAGTTTTTGAGATAATTAACCATTTAAGTATTCATTCACATCTATGACCTTGACCTTTGAACCTATGACCTTCATTCATATATCAAAATGATTGTTGTGCAAATGCTTACAATATTCTAATATACTTGCCTATACAAAAAGTTTATAGTTTTTGAGATAATTAACCATTTAAGTATTCATTGAATTCTATGACCTTGACCTTTGAACCCATGACCTTCAATCATATATCAAAATGATCGTTAGGCCAATACCTACATATCCAATTACATCCATACAAAAATTTATAGTTTTTGAGATAATTAACCATTTAAGTATTTGTTGCATCTATGACCTTGACCTTTGAACCTATGACCTTCATTCATATATCAAAATGATCGTTGTGCAAATGCCTACAATATTCTAATATACATGCCTATACAAAACGTTTATAGTTTTTGAGATAATTAACCATTTTAATATTCGTTTGCAGCTATGACCTTGACCTTTGAACCTATGACCTTCACTCATATATCAAAATGATCGCTAGGCCAATACCTACAATATTCCAATATACATGCCTATACAAAAAGTTTATAGTTTTTTGAGATAATTAACCATTTAAGTATTTGTTTGCATCTATGACCTTGACCTTTGAACCTATGACCTTCAATCATATACCAAAATGATCGTTGTGCAAATGCCTATAATATTCTAATAACCATGCCTATACAAAAGGTTTATAGTTTTCAAGATAATTAACCATTCAGGTATTCATTCACATGTGACCTTGACCTTTGAACCCATAACCTTCATTCATATATCAAAATGGTTGTTAGGCTAATACCTACAATATTCTAATATACATGCCTATACAAAAAGTCTATAGTTTTTGAGATAAATAATCATTTCAGTACTTGTTTACATCTGTGACCTTGACCTTTGAACTCATGACCTTTATTCATATATCAAAATGATCATTGAGCCATTACCTACAATATTCTAATATACATGCCTATACAAAAAGTCTATAGTTTTTGAGATAAATAATCATTTCAGTACTTGTTTACATCTGTGACTTTGACCTTTGAACTCATGACCTTTATTTATATATTAAAATGACCATTGGGCCATTACCTACAATATTCTTATATACATGCCTATACAAAAAGTTCATAGTTTTGCAGATAATTAACTATTTTGGTAAACTTGTACATCTGTGACTTTCACCTTTAAACCCATGACCTTAATCGATATATCAAAATGACTGTCATGTCAATACCTACAATTAACCAAAAATCCTACGTCATTATCACCAAATGTTTTAAAAATAGCATCTTTTATCAAAGGTCAAAAACTGGGACATGACCTTGACCTTGACATCAATCGGAAGAAAATCGCAAGACAAGGTCAACAGTGAAAACTTCATACAATTATCTTCAGCCGTTATGAAGTTATAGCAATAAATGTCTCATTTTAAAAATTACATAATTTTACGCAAAAAACGCATAACCTATTTTTTGTCCAATTTTCATGAAAAACACAATTTTAGTGTATCTAGGTATCCTAAATCCAAAAATCTAATCAAAATTTGCCTGCACCTTTTGGTTTCAGAGAGGAAGATTTTTTTGTCTTTTGGCTACTTATAGTAACGGCAGCCATATTGTTGGGCGTGGTCAAACCCCGAACACAATTTTGAAAGCCTGTTACCCAGGCATAATAATCACCAAGTTTCATCAAATTTGGCTCAGTAGTTTTGGAGGAGAAGATTAAAATGTAAAGTTTACGCACGACACACGACGCACGACGGACGGTGATAGATAGCAATAGCTCATCTGAGCCTTTTGGCTCAGGTGAGCTAAAAATTGCTGTCTGAAATTAGATGAAATTTTAAAATTATTGAAATTTTAAAATTAGTATGTTCAAAAACATAGAGGGTCTAAAAACATGGAAGGAATACAGTAATTATTTTGAAGACGCTAGACCTTTATCAGCTAAACAAATCAACATAATAAAATTCCACTTGTAGTCTGCTGATTGTTGGGTTCTTTTCCTATGTGGTATACTGGTAATTTTGATCTACTGTGCATAAAGGCTATTTTGAACATGGAATATTGTAAATTACATTTTAATAAAGAATTGCTTGGACAAATAATCAGTGCATATTTATTTATTATTCAGAGACCTAACTAAAAATTATATTTTTGTCAATGCTGCATGTTTTGGTTAACGTCTGTATATAGAAAAATCACATTTGTGACAGAAAATATGTATTCCAGCTATCCATTTGGGCCCCAAATTACAAATGAATGTACCTTTTACCTGCGTGATTGAATCAAGACAATTCACACCTGGACGACCTACATATAACCAATGAGGTACCTAAAAGGAGTATTTATACTTAACCATTTTGATTTTATTGAAAAAGTGGCAAAATTTATGGTATGTACACACTCACATAGACTGATTTAAAAGAAAACATAATTTTTTCCACTTAGGTCTCTCTTTTCTTTGTTGAAATATAATTAAAATGTTAACAAAAAGATGCAAATAAAAATTTAATCGCAATATATGCTTGTTCAAAATAGCCTTTATGCACAGTAGTTATCTCAACATTATTATTATTATTACTACTGTTGTTGATCTTTTGTTATAATTATTATATACTTACTTTCATCGCTTGCATTGCATACTGCTGTTATTGTTGTCAAGGTTACCAATAATATACGTATAAATGATTTTAACTTGTCCATTATAGGCTATATACCTTTGAAATAGAAAAATAAAAAATACAGAAAACCAATACCCATGAATAGTGTTGTTAAAAAGCAGATACCACACAGTATTCAGTAGAGTCCTAATATTATCATAAGAATTTGTATCTCAACACTCTAAATGATTGAGATCTAATTTATTTCTTACAAAGAAAAAAATTAAAACAAACAAAACCATTACAAACAAGAGCCCCAAGGGCCTTAATGCTCACCTGAGGATATGTACATATCACATGCAGTGGTTCAATAGTCAATGACATTAATTAAAGAGAATGTTCAAATTTCAGCATTTAGGGCCAATATGCCACCATTTTTGCAAATTGATTATAACTTGTCCTAAGAATATTTCATCTTAATCATCTAAGCAATAGCTGCAGTATATCTATATACAGCTAAAATAGTAAAAACTTAAAAAACTAGGCCATTTTAGTGTGTGTTTGATCTGTGACCTTTAAATCCATAACCTTTATTCATATATGAATTTTATGTCAATATCTACAATATTCTATTATACATGCTTATACAAAAAGTTGATAGTTTTTGTGATAATTAACCATTTCAGTATCTGTTTGGATCTGTGACCTTGAACTTTGAACCATGACCTTCATTCATATATCAAAGTGATTGTTAGGCCAATTCCTACAATATTCTCATATATATGCCTCGATACAAAAAGTTAATAGGTTTTCAGATATTTTGAGAAATACACTAATTTTACTAAAGATAG
Source organism: Anadara kagoshimensis (assembly GCA_021292105.1). Classification (NCBI taxonomy): domain Eukaryota; kingdom Metazoa; phylum Mollusca; class Bivalvia; order Arcoida; family Arcidae; genus Anadara; species Anadara kagoshimensis. The sequence goes on along the minus strand of CM037862.1, from coordinate 66,809,797 downwards.
AACTTTGAGTTTAACCATCCAAATGCAACACGCGATCGGATTGATCAATACAGATTAGCAATGTATTCACGATGCGGAAGTGACAGAGAGCTGAAGAGACATCAGAAAACCACATATTTCTACCAATATCGATAGATTTTAATTGAAAGTTAAGCATGGATTGGTAGAATAATATTTTAGGAAGTTATCAATACTGGAAGCTATCGAACTGTGTTTTCTTTTCTGCCGTTTTTCGCCATAAATTTTAAGAATCTAATAATGGAAGCTGTCAGACCACAAACCCCCAACAAGTCAAAATTTAAAATTGCGGTTTAGTGGGCTGATTAGTCGGACTACTCTGATCCATGGATGGAAAAGCTATTACCGATTGATGGATAGAAAACCTTTTACCGATTGATGGATGGAAAAGCTATCACTGATGTTTGGATGGAAAATTGAGTTAAATTATATCAGATTGATTTGAATGAATGACCTGATGAAATGAATAACTGACCTAATGAAATTAAGTTTGAAAATTAAAAATGATATATAGTGTCTTTAATAATATATCCAAATTACAGCTTTTTAGTATGCCTAGTAAACTCCTGGTTGTCAGAAATATTCCTAGGCGTTTGCTGGGCTATAAATCTACTCCTGGGCGTTAATAACTCTGACAGGTTAGCAACAAATCAATGTTGTTGTACAAGAATAGATGCAATTTTAATGGGACATTTTTTGTACATGTTACGTTTTGACATCAGCAGTTGCCCCTAGGGATTTTCTTGGTTAAATGTAAATAATTATTATAATTTAAGCATTTCTTATGGTTTTATATAATAAAAAGACCATTTGTATTGACATTAAACACAAACAAACAAATATAATTATAAACTCAAAACAAATAAACTGCTCATCACATCCACCGCTAACTGGATGTATCATGTATCACCATAAACTGATAAATGTCAAATTAGCTGATTTACTTACCATTTGTTTCCAAAGTATTAAAGTAATTCGAATATTTGATGGTTTTTATAATTATTTCGATTAAATTTCACGATCGATGTTCATTACAATTGACAGCGAGTTATCGTTCACTAAAGCATCACATCTACAAACCAATCAAAAGCAAGCTATTTTCTGTCGATTCGGATTAATATAGTTCAAACGGTACCCAATATCGATGACCCAATCTTGGGAAAAAAAGAAAGCTGTACACCCAAGAAACCACCAATAAGAGTCATTCAAGTGTAATCCACATCAAGTGTGGGACACTATTGCAAACAACCCGTATGAAGTGAAAAAAGCAGAAGTAAAGGCACGGCTGATCTCAGGAACATAACTTTACAAGTAGTGCGAAATTAAGCAAAAATTTTGAGACCATCCTGCCAGCTGTTAACACAGGCATAGAAAATTTAAAGCATTTCCTCCTGAAGTGTGAAAAACTTAAAGATGTTAGAGAAAAACATTTAAAAACATCAAAATGCTATTTGAATAATATCCAAGTAGATACTTTAATACTATTAGTATGAAAGGGCTGTTGGTTAATACAACTTATAATTGATCCCTCATCTGCAAGCATAGGAGATCTAGCTTTCTTGAAGAAATTACATAGAGTGGACATTGAGAGAAACTTTTGCTATGCAATGCATACAAAAAGAAGCATAAAGCTGAAATCCAGTAATCATAAATACTAAACGGCCAGTTCAGTTCCATTTTTCGACATGTCTGACAAGTGGTTTGATGAATAAATGTGGAGCATTGAATACCTATGGAAAGCACAGATATAGTGTTATGTACATAGCTGTATAGTTGGGTGTCGGTGTTACTATGCATGTGACTTAATGTGTACATATAAGTCAATTTGTATCCTCATGGAGTGCTCCACAGGCTGGAGGAATCTACCAGACAAGTAACAAGTAAGTAATTCACGCCCAAGACTAGATATAACGCAAAGCAAACGTCCAGGAATATTACTTGCGGAGTTTATAAATAAATAAATAAATAAATAAATAAATAAATAAATTTCTACATAGACCATTACGTTTCGGAATAACTAAGAAGCAGAGGCGTGAGCGGATTAGAATCTTAATAAAGTTAGGAACTGAAAAGGAATAACAAGTAGGTATCAGCGTTTTCGGACCTTCTAATTAGACCAATCCGGCCACCGTAGCGGCCCCTGGGCATACACCTAACCGGTACAACTCTAATCTTCATTAGGACTTACTTACAATATGGACAAAAACAGACTAGAAAGTAACAGATGAAAGCCCCCGCTTGAAAGATAGTCGGATACCAAGTCGGGGGTCTCAGCAATAGAAGCTGGCAGTTGGTTCCAGGTGCGGATCGTTCTTGGGAAAAACTGTACTTGTAAGCATCTGACTTGGTGTGGTATTGTTGGTACTTCTTGGAGTGGTTAGATCTTGTCCTACTGTACGATGGTATAATGTAGTCTGGTGATGGAAATTGAAACATAAAAAATAGAAAAATGAAATAAAAATACAGAAGGTCATTTATATGGAATATACTGGTAGCATGAATTTACTGACAAAGGCTCAAGTCAGCTATTGTGATAATTATCTCCACTGTGTGTAAACTTTTCTACATTATACTCTTCTTCTCCAAAACTACTCAGCAAAATGTGATATTTGGCAAAAATCATGTCTAGGTAAAATTCATTTAAATTTGCCCCCCCCCAAAAGAGTTATGTCCCCTTGACACCCTCATAGAAAACCTGTTATAGATGCCCACTCATAGAAAATCTGTTATAGGGTGCCCACTAATAAAAAAACCTATTACATTTGGCCACTGATAAAGAACCTGTTATAGATGACAGCTGATAGAGAACCTGTTACTAGTATATGTGAATACTCAGAGAACCTGTTATTGGTGCCAAATCATAGAAAACCCGTCATAGATGGCCACTCATGAAAAACCTGTTATAGGAGGCCACTGATACAGACCCTGTTATTGGTACTCACTGACAGAGAACCTGCTATAGGTGCCCACTGATAGAGAACCTGTTATAAGTGCCCACTGATAGAAAACATGTTATTGGTGCCAACTGAGAGAGAACCTGTTATAGGTGCCCACTGATTGAGAACCTGTTATTGGTGCCCACTGATAGAGAACCTGTTATAGGTGCCCATTGATAGAGAACCTGTTATAAGTGCCCACTGATAGAGGACCTGTAATTGGTGCCCACTGATAGAGAACCTGTTATATGTACCAACTCAAAAAACCAGTTATAGATGGTCACTCATGGACAACCTGTTATAGGTACCCACTGATAGAGAACCTGCTATAGGTGCCCACTGAAAGAGAACCTGTTATAGGTGCCCACTGATAGAGAACCTGTTAAAGATACCAACTCAAAAAACCAGTTATAGATGGTCACTCATGGACAACCTGTTATAGGTGCCCATTGATAGAGAACCTGCTATAGGTGCCCACTGAAAGAGAACCTGTTATAGGTGCCCACTGATAGAGAACCTGTTAAAGATACCAACTCAAAAAACCAGTTATAGATGGTCACTCATGGACAACCTGTTATAGGTGCCCACTGATAGAGAACCTGCTATAGGTGCCCACTGATTGAGAACCTGTTATTAGTGCACATTGATAGAGAACCTGGTATTGGTGCCCATTGATAGAGAACCTGTTAGTGGTGTCCACTGATTGAGAACCTGTTATTAGTGCCCACTGCTAGAGAATCTGTTATTGGTGCCCACTGATAG